>VXAD01003975.1:934410-1147329 GCA_013399195.1 Dicrurus megarhynchus
CGGGCTGCACCCACTCCTCGGGCTGCTCCCACTCCCTGGGCTGCTCCCACTGCCCTGGCTGCACCGACTCCCGAGGCTGCACCCACTCCTCGGGCTGCTCCCACTCCCTGGGCTGCTCCCACTGCCCTGGCTGCACCGACTCCCGAGGCTGCACCCACTCCCTGGGCTGCTCCCACTCCCTGGGCTGCTCCCACTGCCCGGGCTGCACCCACTCCTCGGGCTGCTCCCACTCCCTGGGCTGCTCCCACTGCCCTGGCTGCACCGACTCCCGAGGCTGCACCCACTCCTCGGGCTGCTCCCACTCCCTGGGCTGCTCCCACTGCCCGGGCTGTACCCATTCCTCGGGCTGCTCCCACTGTCCAGGCTGTACCCACCCCTTGGGCTGCTCCTGGTCCTCGGGCTGCTCCCACTGCCCAGGCTGTACCCATTCCTCGGGCTGCTCCCGCTCCTCGGGCTGCACCGAGCCCCCGCGACCCCCCGAGCCGCCGCCTTCCTCACCTGGTCTCCCGCGCTCCAGGACCCGCCTGCTCTGCAGCTCTNCCACCCCCATCCCGTTCCCCATCCCCGCGGCGTGTCCCGCGCGGGCTGCTGGAGCCCCCGGTGCCGCGGAACAAAGGGAGCCGTGCGGGCCGGGGAGAGCTGTACCTCTGCTGCCGAAGGGCGCTGCCCGCCGTCCCGCGACCGCCCTTCGCCTCCCGCCCCGAGCCGCCTGCGGACGCTGCCCTGCCCAGAAGCCGGCGGAACGGAGCAGAGCGGAGNGCTCCCACTGCCCGGGCTGTACCCATTCCTCGGGCTGCTCCCACTGTCCAGGCTGTACCCACCCCTTGGGCTGCTCCTGGTCCTCGGGCTGCTCCCACTGCCCAGGCTGTACCCATTCCTCGAGCTGCTCCCGCTCCTCGGGCTGCACCGAGCCCCCGCGACCCCCCGAGCCGCCGCCTTCCTCACCTGGTCTCCCGCGCTCCAGGACCCGCCTGCTCTGCAGCTCTCCAGTTCATTTCTTACACCCTCACCTTAAGCCGTCAAAAACTGAGCAAAAAGAGAAATCGGCCTGTTTCAGTGTGAAACCCAACATTGTCCTACTCGGTTTCTGCAACAGTGTTTTCAGTATTTCCTCAACTGAGTGTAAGCACCCGAAAGTATTTACAGCAAGCTTTGACATAACATAGCTTATCTGCCCAATCCTGACCCTGGTAAGAGCAGGAGCCATCAACAGTAGAGAGCGATTGCCCTATTGTGTGAAAAGAAGGGGAAAAAAGAAGAAGCCCTAAAGGGCTCATATTTTGTTTCTGGGACTGGGGGCAAGGAACGGAGGTTTCTCCCCACCCCCGGGAAAACTCCCCACTCACAGACAAGACGGAGAGTGTAGGTCTGCATATTACATTGACACCCTTCCTGGCGAAATACCCCGTGTGAAAGTTTCACTGCTTGTGCTTTTTTCCTAAGAAACCAATTAGCACATTTTGTTACTTTCTCATGTTTGCAAGCAGGCTTTCTCCAAGCTGGGTTGTTTTTAAACAGCAATAAGCTTCCATTCAACCCCGAGCTAAACCTACATTTGCTAGGTAACAGTGAGAAGAGGACCCGAACTGCAGATACACAACCAGAACTCTTCAGCATGTGGAAGAAATCCAGCTTATATCACCACATTCAATGTGATCAGAACCGCACTGTGAAGATGCAAGATGCATTCTAAAAGCCTTCCTCATTAAAACACTTCAGATATTTCAAAGTCAATACCACATTTTCAGACACATCTCCTTGGTAGTCCTTCTGCTCATAGAAAGAGATTGTGTTCTCATGCAATTTTCAAATCTGTAACTGTACAAGTGTTGGAGACAGCTCTCAGATGAATCCCAGGAACCAGAGCCTTGAAGCCCTGCTGATTCACAGACTCATCACTATTTTATTATTTTCAGCACAGATGCTTAACTCCTAAGATTTGTCTTGCCCTTCATTTTTTATATCTGTGAAATTAATTACTGCTTTCATTAGAAGTGGTCAAAACCTACTTCAGCAAAATATTTTTCCCGCTGAAGAACTGAGGGCTTGGTCAAAACTCAGGAGTATGGAAACAGTGAGAGCCTGACGCAGGTATTGTCAGGAGTATAGTTGAGCTTTGGGGTGGTCTGAAAGAGGCACAGGCATGAGCCCATGAGCCTGTCCGTTCACCTCATTCTTCCTCCAGGTAAGTGCTTTGCTCATGACTCAACTTACTTTCTGGGAGATAGTTATTGGATTCTTTCCCAAATAATGAAGGGAAATAGTAATAGTAATAATAATAATAATAAAAAAAAAGAAAAAAAAAAAAAGAGCAATTCCCTTTTACTCCAAATCTAAATGAAAACTAAATTCAAGTTTCAGTAAGGAAAGCAATTGCTGTCCAGTCAACACTATTTATCTACAACACACACAGAACAATAACAAACAGCATGAGACAGTGACTGCAAGCACTTCACTGAGAATGCACATATTTCAACTTTACACATTAAAATTATCGTAAGTCATCTCATTGGCATGAAAATACAAAATTTTCTACCTCAGAGGTTAAAATTCTCCATTTGATCCGAAGAGAAGGGTCACACAGGAATAAAGCAGTGCAACCTTCCTTCCATGGTCCTACCACTGGGCTTCAAAAGGGTTAACAGTGGCTACTTCTCAGGTGCACTCTTCATGCCCATTTGATGCTTAGACCCCTGTAAATACAACATCCATCCATGACAGTTGGTGACATTTGGTAGCATTTGTAACACAGATAATATTAAGCACTGTGGGAAGTTGCCTTGTCCTCCACAAAACAAACAAAAATTATCGAGAGTTTTCCCCAGCCTTCCAGCACTCCACTCCCTGCCTTGTTTCAGGTTTTTAGTGAAAGAAGATATCTCATTATCCATCCTTATTCTGGGGCAATGTTCCAATTTCACTATAAAATGTGAATTAGCAGCCTGTCACTGTATCTTAGATTCTTTGCTTTGTAGAGCAAGCAAAGGAAGAAACAGAACTCCCAAACCCTGTGTTCTTTCCCTAAAGCAAGTTAGTGCAGTGCAAAGAGTATCCAATTCAAAAAATTATTTTTCATTTTACTGCATCTACTGGACTACCTCTGAAACAATCTGCAGTAAATAATAATATTTTTTTAAAAATCTAAAATTGACTAAAAGACATGTCTGATCACAGATGATCAGTCAGACACCAAGAATTATTTTCTTTAAGATATGACTCATTTCTTAAAGCCAAATAATATATCCTGGGCCATATAAGAGATCCAAGATAATCAGTATTCAGCACACATTAAGGTCTCTCTCACACACAAGGTATAACCTGGAGGATATTTAAGGGGAATTTCCAACTACTGAATCATTAAATATGCTCTCTTTAGCACACAGATGTCACCCTGAAGGGGCATATGCAGAGGCTTTGTTCACCAACAGCCTACAGCCATTTCAGAAAAGAAAATGGGAATGTGGCTGCATCCCTGTTTTGCAGGTCCTGCATCACAATTTACCAAAAGCTGGGACAGACATCCATGTACATCAGAGCACTTTAAGAGCTGCTTATTTACAAATGACATTTCATTTTTTTTCTTTTCTTTTTCTGGATGCTTCCCCAGGGTGAATTACAGTTTCTTGATTACAGCCTTAAAGTCTACAGCTTCACAAGGCGAGAAGTTGGATAAAAAAACCCTCTGTAAAACTGGCTGTTGCTGAGACTGAAAGGGCCAAACTGTGGAGATTTAGGGCATGGTTTAGTCTGACAAACCATGAATCAAACACACAACGGCCCTTGGAGTGGCCTCTGACAGTCCCTGACAATCAGAAGAGCTCTGGTCAATGGCTGGAAGTACCTCCTAGCCAACCTTGCCAGGAAGAGAGGCAAAGAACAGCTGTTCCAGCCAGTTTGGAGAACAAAACTACTGTGAACTGCAATTTGCACGGCCTATCAGGATCTGCAGCAAGGCAGGAGAGGAATCTAGTCCCAGTTCATGGTCCTAGGATGAGGATAGCTCACTAGAAATACAGAAACACCTGATGGTATAAATTAAAACTGGATGGGAAGTTTCTCAAATGCATTTAGTTGGCTGAACCATGTACTTAAATACCAGAACTAACAAATCAGTACTTGAGACAAGTATTATTATGTATAAATTTAAATCAGTTTGTAGTAGTTTTTAAAATAGAAAAATAAATCAACCCTTGTTTTTCTTAATCTTTCTTTCAGACAGAAGGATATTTACTGATTGACTTGATTTTATTATTTCATATTTCTTTGGATATACAATTTTCATATATGGAGAGATTAACTAGGCCAGATCAAATTTTTTCCTATTCATAAATGAAGAAATTGAGTCAGCAATAATAACTCAAAAAAACCCCAAAAACCAACCAAAAAACCAAAAACACAAAAACAAACAAAAAAAAACACCACAAGAACAAAAAACCATAAATACAGCATTTACTTGATAGAGTGGAAAACGGTTTAGATGTCCATGTTTCTAATCCCATTCTTAGCCACAAGACCGAGCTTAGCCATTTTTCCTATACTTGGTGAGAAAATTCTGCATGTCCATAAAATGTGGCAGCTATAGCTCTTGTTCTAAGTGTATACCAAGAATTGTGGGAATATATCTTACAGTAGTTAGAATGCTTTTCTACTTCAGGCAAAAAACCCCCAGTACTCATAAAACAACAGAAAATTTTACTCTGAGCAGGAGATGTAACAATAACAGTCTCTGGCTTCTTTGTCATGGAAAATGGCCACAGGTTTGAGCTCTGGCTGTACACAAGTGAACGATTCAACAAACAAGCTGCCAGTGGTCCAGAGAATTCCAGGTTTTAGACTAAAAAAAACCAGAAAGCAGAGCTCATCCTTCACCCACCCGTGGCAAATTAAACTGCACACAATTAGGAGAACAAGCAGTGGCTCTGTACAGCCACTCGCTGGAATGCTCCTCAGGTGCTTTGTAAAACATCAGCTCATTCAGTACTGAGACAGATCATCTGCCTTCTCCGAGATGGATCTTATACAGGATTTGTATTTCCACCTGTCAAAGCACTGTCAGCTTCCCATTTTGCCATAATGTCTCCTCATTTTGCCAAGGAGGGACTTTGGCTTTTTGTCTAGAGGCAGCAATATGCCTCCAATTAGCACAGTATTTTTCTCCTTTGCAGAAAAGACCTGCATAAGACAGCCTAAAAGTCTAGATCTAGAATTTAAGAGAAGAGGTCACCTAGGGGAGATTTTACCTTGTGTGTTAGGATTAAGCACAGGATCTGAGAAGGAGCATTCACTTAGCCTTAGCGATTCTGCTTTTCAATTCAAGGGTAAGTACATCCACTAAAATTAAGAAGAACACAAAAAAAAAAAAAAAAAATTACAAACATGAGAGCTGCAAGAACCTTCTGAACTGCCATCTTGGTAATTCTGCACACTTGGAACATATTTCAGGAGTTCAAGGAAGAGTCTGATCAGAGGTAAGTCTTGAAATTGCAGACTTCCTAAGTAATATTTCCCCACTCTCCCAAAGAATTTTATCACTGATGTTACAGAAGAGGAGAAAGTCCCATTTTTCCTAGTAGAACAAATTAATATTTCCTCCCTCTGCAAAAGGAATATTTTTGAGACATAGCTGCATGCATCCCTTCATATGCATCCCCTCAAGCCAGACGTAAAAACTGTATTTAGGAAAGGGAAAGGCCCAGTGTCCCGTGAGATTCAAAAGTTCATGTCAGATCATTCAGCACATTAAGTGGCAAGAGAAAAATCTTCAGTTTGAATCCACACAGCACCAGGGAAATGTCTCTTAGTGCACCTAAAGACAAACATCACCAGTAAAGTATTTGCACTGCAATCTCCGTGCATACAGGGATGTACAGCCTGAAAACCTTTGCTGCAGAGTAATTATGGACATTCTTTTCCCATATGGGAAAAGAAAGGGTTCTCAGAGAACCCTTTGATTTCGTAATATGTGTATTTTTGTGGATTCCCAAGCACAATATGTGATGTGTTGGAGTTGTGCTTTTACGGAGATTTCTAAACATCTGTTTGTGGGGATCCTCCTTCCCGCAGGCACATGGACGTGGTGATGACACATTCCTGTGATTTGTATGGCCCTCTGTGATCAAGGACTCTGCTGAGAAAGAAAACTTGTACTTGGGTTATGGATACTGGCCTACAACTGTTCTTGCAAACAAATTTACCCAACACAAAGGCATTGAAGTTGAACTGCAGGTATATGCAAGCTTACCTTCGTAATAAACCCAAGCATATTTTATAATACTACATCTCCCATGCCACATATTGAGGTGTAACAAGTTGCTAGTGTCTGGGAACCACCATCCCTGTGTGGTAGTGTGCAATGATGTGAAATTCTCTTGAAGAGTTATGCTTTATTAGTATTTTTCCCGCTATTTAAAACTGGTCTGCAATTTCCACTAGAATTTTTTAAATGCACGCCCACTCCTTACATAAGCAATTGACAGAAGATGGTATTAGAAAAGGAGCTGCACCACTTTAGACAGCAGAAGTTTAAAAGAGAATGACCTTTTAAGAGGTCTCATCCTAAATACCAATCCTGAACAGTGTCCAGGCAGTTTACAGACACGGAGGTTATGATGCACATTTCCTTTAGTTATGTATGATTCCCTCACCTTTGTGATTTTCCTAAAGAAGGGCTTAAAGGGGAACTGACTATGCAAGTTTTAAGCTGTGGATCCAAACCCTTTTTGAGCCCATGCAAAAGTGCAGACAGAGGGACAATTCAGCCAGGCTCTCTGCTGGCTATGCACCAGTCTATGAATGGCAGCAATGATGAAAACAGTAGGAATAAGAAAGAGAATCACAGCATGGAAAAATCAATGGCTGAAGAACTTCAAAATTAGATGTTCCTGGAAGTTCCTTCTTACTAATTTTATAAACCTGTGAGCCTTCCACTTTTCCTGCCAGCCAAAGAAAAGAGATCAACTTATCTAGGGCACTTAAGAACAATTATTTCTTTCACCTTAGTTGCAAGAAATGCCCATGAAAGGTAAGTCAGCTGTGAAGGATGTGACTGCACATGCCAGGCAGATGTTGCCAGCACCAGAGTTCTTCCCATGTTCCCCAAATGTTAACTCCTCACTGGGGATTACGCATGTCTTATACGTGGGCAAATAGCAATTTCTTTGTTCTCCAGCTTTATTACAGCACAGTGAGCTCTTTAGGAGTGCAATTTTTTGCCAAGAAGCAGCAAATTAATAACATATGTATGTGGTGTGTTTCTGCTTCCATCACAGGTGAATGCAGTGCTTGTAAGAGAAGATATTTACAGCTTTCTTGAAGCAAGGATCTTGAACCCAGCCCAGCCAGGCCAGCAGGAACCAATTGCAGTTCTACTGAAAGAAGCAAGGCAACAGTGATGAAACTGCTTCCTCATCAATGCTGTTACTCGAGCTGTTCCACTACCTGTTCAAATCCAAGAAGATACTCTATTAAATGTCACCAGATTAAACGCTAGTCTTTCTCTGTAAAAAGTGTAATTTATAGGAGCACTTTCAACTGCTTCACTGGTTGTGTATGATTTAGCTATTCTGTGATTATTATTCTGTGTAATAAATAGACTCTCATTTTTACATAAGTACATTATAATCAAATTCTGTGTATTTATGGTGTTTGCTCCTATGCATGTCCTGCCCTGTAATATGTATTACAAACCATTTGCTTTCATAGATCACCTCGACAAATGATTACAGTCTGTCTTTTCTTCAAAACATTCACTTTATTTTGTATTCACTTATTAAGAAACATCTTTACTGTGCAAGTAATAAACCCCATTTACCTCCAATACTGGCTTAACTAAAAAGGCCCTGCTACTTCTCAAAGGACTGAAGCCAGTGAAGCTCCTAAACCATGGTCATGTTTAAGTTCTATTCCTAAATACATGCTAATTTGAAGCAGAAGAATTGGCCTGAGCCAGGCTTTGAACATTGAAAATACTCCCTGTAAAATCCATAATAACTGCTTAACAAAGATCACTATTTTTGTTCCTCAAACAGATGCACAGGTTTGGGGCTGACCATCCCACAAGCCCCGGGTATTGTGCCCACTTCCAGTAGGGGGTAAAAAAGGTGAAGAGAAGGACATAAATTAAAACCCTATGCCAAGCCATTTTGTGGGTATTACCCAGCAGACCACAACAGGTCTGAAGGTCACATTTCACGTGCATATATAGAGATATTTCTAACTGACACTTACCCAACAATCAGACTGCCTACTTGCTTTAGACAGCCCTGAACAAGCATTAATTGAAGCCATCTGTAGGACACGCTATCTCTGAAATAACTAGAGATGTTCAGCTGGCTTTGGACTAAACTACCCAACAGCTTCCACACAGAAAAAGCACACTCATGAAAGTGATTTACTGTTTTAATATAACACACACTACTATAAAGGGCTCAACCATGACCCTATGGTTTCTATGATTATTCTCTTTAGGAAAGCACAGCTGAGAGAGAAAACAGCTAAAAGCTGCCTGTTCTTCTGCATAATTTGTCCATGAGCTCTGAAGTGCCTGCTTAAGGGATGAATTAGTCTTTTTGCCCTAAAAAAAATAAAGACAGTGGAGGTCCTGAGAGAATGAGATAATAAAGGAACCTTTTCTCCCACACATCACCCATCCCAGTGAGAGTTAGATGTGGAGTACTTAGAGCACAAGGATTGCTCCTGCCATACAGTTTATAAATATTGGGAAACTGATGAGGAAACAGTGCCTGCTCCTCTTACCCAACCCATTTACTTAATGCCTATACAAAAATAATAAGAAGAGTCCAGGCTGGTCAAAATTCCTTGCTGTACTGCCCCATATCTAACAAGGGAGATTCTCTGATCTGATGAAAGGATGGATAAACACATTTGTTGTGATGGAAGAATTAGGGCTGTATCTTTATCAGGACAGCATAGCAGAAAAGATAGCAAAGTCTCCAAAAGGCTAGAGCCTTTACTGCAAACAAAGCTGGTAGATTTCAGTAAAGCTACGTAGGCTATAATGAATGTTTTTGACTGTAGGGAGAAAAATGAATGGCTGGAGTCCAGGAACTGTCTCAGCCTACATGCAGAACTAGGTCTGTAGGAGATCCTTATTCAGCACATTTCCTACAAAAGACATTAATTTACATTTTCTTGTTTAAAGAACAGATAACTTCTCCATGTGAGAAATTCCAGCAGACAGGGGCTCAGAGGAACGAACGAGCACTGCAGAGACCACTGCACATTTCATACAAACACTCACCAACTGTTGCCACTTGAGATTTCAAAGCTCACAAACAAAATTACTTTTTTTTTCCCCAGAGCAGAAACTAGGATATCAGCCCTGATTACTTTGCAGTTGCTCACCCTTAGTGCAGTTTGAGAGGCAAGAGGCCTTAATCATGCTCAGAGGCAAGGAAGGATTTCTTTTAAAGGCTATCAATGTTAATGAACAACTCGGTCTTGTTTAAACATCCACACTGTGATAAGGGGAAGTATCTGAGTTCATCATGTCCTCAATCTTTTGAACAGCCAGATTTTATTTGCTAAGCATTGATCAGGCCAGAAGGAATGAGCTTATCCCAAGTGGCAGTGGCCGGACTTGAATTCTGGATTTTAGATTGCAAAATGTTCAGGATTTGATGCAATTTTGCCTCAGCCAGCTATGCTGAGTTTGGGTCTGTCATTGTAAACCCAGAGACTAAAGGAAACTGTCCTGGAGCCTTACTCCAGAAAACAGAAAGGCACATCCTCACTCTAAAGGGCTTGTGTATCTAAAAGCTAAAAAGAGATGCTGAAGCTTTGTGCCAAAGGTAACAAGTCAAACACAACTGGACGTACTGATTTGCTATTTCTTGTGCATGCTAGGAGAGAGGATTCCAAATTAAAAGCCATACTGAAAGCCAGGAACCAAATATCACGTTGGTTTTAAAAACAAACCCTTCAGAAAAAGAGTCCCTTCACCTCATTTATGAGGTGAATTTATACAGGTTCTTTTCCTCCTTTGATTTCTTATTTTATTATCTTTTGATTACGCCGGGAGTCTACAGCTGTGATATTGTTACAAAAAGCATACAGGTGTTTAATTTAAAATAAAAAGGCTTTTGTGCAATTTTTTAATAAGGAAACTATTTCTACTAGTATTCGATTTTTATGAAGCCTTTTGAACTTATCCTTTTCATATCTATTGCTTCAGTTGATACAGTGAAATACCTCCTGTGAAATTATAATAGCCCTGCATAATTATCAGTCTACTAAAATAAGGATTTTCAAATGCTTACCCACTGACCTGTTCAGTGTCCTGTTGCACAACAGCCCCTCATGAACGTATTAATCATGGACATATCACTGTTGAAACATCCAATGTGTTACACTGGAGCTTCCCACTCCTCCCCTCAGGGCGGAATCCTTTCTTACTGCACTGGCTCACTCAGCATCTGTATTACTCACTTTTGCAGTAATAATGCAGTTTAATCTTTGAAGCTTTTTCAAAAAGGGCTGCAACAGAAAAATGTGCGTGGAAAGGGGTATGAAATAGCAATTAATATGTTCAGCAATCTGCAGAAACAAAGCCCTGTCCTCTGCAAGCAAGATTCAACTAATAAGGGGCCAAGTGCACTCTTACTTGGCAGTGATACTCAAGCTACTTCTGCAGCCTGTTATCCTTCTTGCTTTTCTAGTCCTCACTCCAACCAAACTTTTAGGGAATTTGGTAGAACTGCTATTCAGCAAATAAACTGCTTTCTGAAAATCATGCACTTACCCTGGAGCTTTGCAGGTATCAGGTGATGAAGGACGTCAGGCTTTAGCTCGATCCTGCAGCTGCATTAACACTTCCTCAGGAAAGCCTGGGTTGTTCCATTGCTCTTCTTATCTGCCACCACTCCAGACAGAACACATCATGAAGCTCAGGTTCCGAGCAACTTACATTGAGATATGATGGAAACGTTAACATAATCATTCCCTGTCCACATTACATGGATATTTCAAAACACACACCTGTTTCAGGGCATTTTGTTTAGAACAATTTTATCTCTGTGCTTCAGAAAAAGCGTACAGCAAGGAAAACTTCCTGAAGCCCAAGCACAGTGCAGGATCATGCCACTGCTTCACACAGGGTAAATTCACCACCACACTTATCCAACAAAAGAACACCCAATTATCACTGAAATAGCAAAATTTTCCTTCAGGACACACAGCTCCTCTGTCCTCTTTAGCAGAAGACTATGACACGGCTGAGGAAACTGCTCCCCTCAGCTTGTATTTTCCCATAGTACTCACAGAAATGTAAGCTGAATAAAAGAAAGGAAAGGAAGAGCATCCTTCCTTCCAGATGCCAGCTAAACTTGTAAACTTAGGAGAATACCAGCTACAGCAGCTGGAACTGTGGCTGGGAGCCCCAGACTGACTCTTGAACCACCTCTGATAGGGCCAAGAGCACAGTCAGGGTGGAATGGAGCATAACAAGGACTCCTGCCATGAGCTGAAGTCACCTTTTAGTCCTTACTGCATGTGTTCCCTTAGACTTGGTGTTTTGAGACATAATCACCCATTTCATTTAATATCACAACAGCTTGTAACATTAACTAGGGACACCATACATATAGCCTTGTCTTAATTTTTTTCTTTCCTAAGTAAGGCTGATGACTAATCTTAGATATCACATTTTTTCAGTTCAGGCATTTAAAAAGTAAATTAAAAACCAAGTTTGTTTGTTTGTTTAAAAAAGCAAAGACTTGCTCATTTGCTTGTTCCCTTCCAGTATCTGTGTTAAGAAATATTGAGCAGCATTTCCTTCCCCCTGCCCCTTCCCTTGTTAATCACTTAGCTATAGCTGCTTTCTAACACAACAGTAATGTATGGCAACTCATTTCATTGGCACAAAGGATGTGCTAAACATTGTCTTGTTCTCTTCCTTCAGGGTACACTTCCTAGAAAATGAAAAAAGCATTACATATTCCCACTCCACAGGATGCCAAACACAGACCTCGTCTGAGCAAACAGAATAAGTTATTCAGTGTAATAACCATAAAGGCAGGAATGAGATTACAGGAAAACGTCCTCTACAGCTGTAAACACTATCTGCAAGGCTTACTATTCACCACCACTACATTTCCATGCTGAGCCAATTCCAATCCCTTCTCTTCTCATTGCTAAAGCAGGCACATTTTTTTTTCATTATTTTGGATCTCCTACGTACTATTTTTGCACAGAGGAAGAAACATGTGTTGACAAATGAGTCTGAAAGTCAACCAAAACCAACACTGAATCATGCCTCTCTTGTTTTAAGGTTTGATACCCCCCCAAAAAATGTTTAAAAAAATCAGAAGTGAACAGCCTAGGGACTTTCTGCTTTGGCAGAACTAGAGTAAAGCAGTAGCCAAACACATTGCTACTGGCATTCAGTCTTGGATATTTTAAGCCAGCGAAATCATAGCTTGATTCAGTATAATTAAAAGAGATGCTCAAAGGGGGCACTGTAAGGCTAAGTGGAGAAATTATACAAAATGTATTTTAACAATCAAAATTACTTGGGCAATCAAAAGATGGGGGAAATGGTGTTTTCTATGCTTTGAAACTAAATCAGGAAAATTGAAAAAAAAATATGCATAGTAGTAATTAGATGTGAATTCTCCCCAGTTCCCTAAAACAGTCTGTTTGGAACGTGCTGTGTATTAAATCTTGCATGCTCCAGGCCTGCATTTTTGCAAGCCCTGAATCTTTTGCAAACAGTCAAAGATTGTACAAAGAATTGCAATCCACTGACCAAGGTCTGCCTAAATGTGTTGCCCTTTTCTTTAGAACAATGTTAGACATTTTGCTGTCGTGGCAAAGTGGACAAACTTACATCCACATGAAAGTGTTCCATAGCATTGCCCACTGCAGTGTTTCACTGCAGCTGCTTTATGTCGATTATGGTGGGGGAAAAGAGCCATTAACCAATTTGATGACTGGTTAAAGAAAGCTCATGTTAGTCTCATCTCAACTATTCTTGTCAGGCTCCATATGGTCCCTATAACAAACAATTATCACTTTATAAGAAAATGTGAATTCCTGTCCAGTTTGTCCAGTTTCTAATGGAGTTTGGACATGTTCTGCTCATTCTGCTGTTTTGAAGTCACTCTCCTCATTTTTAATGACTTTATAAACAGAGCAATGAACAGGCCTATTGTGTCCTGCTGCATCTGATTTACATCTGCATTAAATACTCCTTATGGCTCCCTCCAGCAGTGTAGAGCACTTTCAAGGAACCATATGAAACTCAGCCGAAGGCCCAGAGACAACGCCAGAATGAAGTAAAGGGGTCTCGTTTCCAAGGGAGAAGTTGGGGTCTCCTTACAAAGGGAGAAGTTAGGCTCCCTAGCACTTAAAGAGAGTGGAAAAGTGAACTACAAGCCATGCACACTGATTCTATTTTCTGCATGCACGGCAGTGATCCATATGGTGGCATTTCATCTATAAATTTATTAGCAACATTAAGTAACAGCTTTCTAGCCCCATATTCAGAACTGACGCCCACTGTACTCAAAATGCTACAGTGGACTTGTGGCAGGGAAGTTATAAGAATCTTTGGCTTCCAAGCCTTAGGCATTGGTAATTTGGTGGCAGAATAAAAGCAATTCAGACTGCAGTGTTTTTATAATCAGGCTATGTAAAGCCACATGGATAAGACACAGGTATGGTACACAAGATACAGGATAAAAGAAACCCCCTTCGTCCAGCCTACAACATGGTCCCTGTACTCCTCAAGATCCATGGTAAAGGAAGCTTCCTACAGCTTCTCCGTGGAGAAATCTGATGGGGATCATAAATCAGGGCAATATGTTCAGTCTGTTAAAAGAATGACTAGAAATATTAACTTATTTCAGATTCGGCTTAGTCTAAATTGCTTTACTGAAACACAGTGGCTGCACAGCCATCACAAACTGCTCATGGCCAAGCCCATGCTCTGTCCTACCCTGCCAGCCATTTTTTACATCACCTTTCAGTGCACTGAGCACTCTGGCTCCAGGCATCACACAGAGTAGTGGTTCCAGGTGCTAAGGGATAACCTACATGTCACAGGCAGATGTAACTGGTCTTCTTACCTTACCTTCAAATAAACAGATGATTATTTTGCTTCGGTGGTGTTTCTTGAATGTATTTATAGGCAGGCACTTTTTTATCATTCATTGGGAATGCATGTGAATCCAGAGAGTACATGTGGTGTGAAATGACATTTTAGAGTGGCTTCACTTTTTCAGAAAAAGGATAGAAGGCACATTATTCTGTAATCAAATTTAAGATTAATTCTGTATCTGTCAAAGTTCTTTTGATTAGCTTTACCATGCATCTTACACAGGGGAACATAAAACCACCATTCATTCACCAGGTAGTTTTTCAAATGCATGGAAAAACTCTACTCAGTAATATAGGGGACCACTACCCAGCCTGAAAATCTGGTAGTCAGGCTATCCATAGTGATCTCATGGTTCTGCTATGATTCAGGAACATAGAAATCCATTAAAATGCTTTCATTAATCCCTGATGCTTTTACTGTATGCAAAAGGCACGCAGCTTAAATACCGAGTTATACAACAGGTTTTAACCTTCTGCCATGACTTCTTCCTGAATCTCACTGGCTTAGGGAGGGAAACAAATGATGAATCTGAACCACAACAATGAAAAAATTAGAGACAAGTTAGGGCAAAAAGTTTTGCAAGACATGACTACCATGACCAACACATTTGAGTGAATAAATGGTACTCTGAGGGCAATCGTTCATCACCTTTCCACACAAACAGGAAAACATTCAGCTTTACCTTGCTGGAAATATGTTGTGCAATTCCCATACAAACTGGTGCAGACAGGACCTGAGAAATAAAAAGAAGTTAAGGGAGAGCAAGAGCCTTTGTTTACAGAAAACGAGCAATTTGTCTGTATTTCACCACAAAGATCATTGATGCTTATTTACATGCAATGTTGCACGATTGCTTTTGGTGTTGTTGCTTTGAAGACAGTTAGATGGTATAAATTAGGTTCCATTCCTTGTGTTTTCATTAAGTTAACAGCCAAAAAAACCAGCAACAAAAATAAAAATAATTTATAATAATAATGATAATACAACAATAATAAGAATCTCATAAGCAGACACAAAAGGTAGGCACTAACTCATCAGCTCTATATTCCCACTGAAAAGAGTGAACACTGTCCTGCACAGCTGCTTCCAGAGACACTGGAACTCATCCTACTCACAGGAATCAAAAGAAATAATAACTGTGGCCTTAAGCACTTCCATGAACTCAAGAATATGGCTTTTTACCACCCAAATCTTTCTGGCAGCTCCTTTTCACATGGCAGCACCAGGTGACTGCAAACACAGGCAAGCTTCAGAGCCAGCCCCAGCAGGCAGCCAGCTGCCACCATCTTCAGGCTGTTTGAAGCATTTAGTTGCTCGTAGCTCTCTGCCACCTCAAAACTGTTAGTTTTTTCCTGATGAATTGCACTGGTGCTGGGTCTCTGCCACCATCCCCTCAGCCCCACACGGGCACCATCCCTGTTAGCCAAGGTAAACGCCTCTGCTTCGTCTCCACTGCAGGACTGAGGCACCATATCTGGGATTTCACGTGGAATTGTCTCCCTGCAGGTAACCACTCCTTGTCTACCCAGCAAACACAATAGCTCAGATGCCCAGCTCCCCGTCTTGATCAAGTAACTTCAGTTCGGTTACTGATGCCTAGAAAACAACCACCACACCCAGCTTTTAAAGTTCACTGCAGCAACTTTAAATTAGTCAGATCGAGGGGGAAAAAAAAACGCCAGAACTAAGGAAGCAGTGTTTGCGTCACGGGACATTTGTTTGCAAGCTTCTTTCAAATCTAAATCAGGACCCACCATCTTTTTGTCTGCCAATTTTTTTTCCAAGCTCTACTAAAACTTTAAGCAGCACAATCACAACAGTAGGTCCTGTAGTATCCAGTGATAAACATTTACTAGAGCAAAGACAACATTAATTTCTTAATTTAAAAACCAATCAAGAAAAATAATTTTTCCTTCAGTAATATAAAAATCAAAACTGTCCTTTTTTATTTCCTTATTTTTTTAAGATAAATTTTGAATTAACTACTATGCTGAAAATACATCAGGGGAATTAATTCTTCTGTTTCAGATTTGAAGGATTAACTCTTCAATTATTAAGTTGTACCAACAGCTGATCACTTGCTGTGCAGTCTATTTTTAAAAGTACATGAAAGATTAGTGTAACCAGAATACCTAGAATAAGAACATTTAGCAAAACCCTGCCACGCAGAAATCTGAAATTAGTGTTTGAGACCTGGTATATCAATTTACAGTTAATGCCAGGCTTGCTCTCGGGGGGCTCAGGTCACTTTTTAATGGCCTTCAACAGCTGCACACACACAACCCTCCCCCCTCCCCAAACCACCACCCAACATACAAGTATTATTTCCAACTATGAAGGCAACTCAAATCCTTACGAAAAACATTTGATGCCTGCTTTACATTCAAAATTATATATTAATTCACAAAAGGAAGGACAACACAATTTTCTCTTTAAAAAAAAATGGCTGGGGTGGGAGGGGGGCTATTTTAAACTGGGATTGATGCGTTTCTCTAGAGCCACCAGCAGGTCCCTTTGAGGCCCTGCTAAAGTCCTGGAGGCCATATTCCAGAGGATTTGTACTTTGCAGAGCTCCATGATGAGAAGAAGAGAGGGAGGAACCAGAAATCCCTCCAAAGCGTCATTCTCTGCTTGCTGCTTAGTGCTACTCTTTGCGAGTCCCTCTGACCGAGGTGTTGGTGCTCCAGGAACTGCAGGCAGGTTAGGAAACAAGAGCTCTTCGTGCAGGTCACTGTCTCCTCTGAGGCTCTCCTGAATGTCCCACCCTCCCTATAAAATGAAATGATTTCTCTGATAAGCCCCTCAGTATGCACCTCTCTGCACCTGTTTCCTTAAAAAATTCAGCATGTCTAAACCCACCTTTCTGTTTAAAGGAACAACACCTCATTTGCAAGAACTCACATTTTCAGCTTGTCCTAGTGAATGATGTTTTCCAGCATATCCTTCTGAAAATTGCACCCCATGAAGGGTTTACTGCTGTACCTTGACCTGCTAGCTCCAGGTTACAAGGACCTGGCAAATACAGATATCAAACACAAGTTACCTTGTGAAAAAAACTCCTTTACCTTAAATAAAGTTATTACCTCAGAACTCCCTCCATACACCTGAATAAGCCAAGACAAGAAGGGACATGAAATAAATTAAGTCTTAATAAATTTATGTGACCCTTTGAGCACAAGCTATATTTGTCTGGTAACTTCTGCAAGCCAAAGCAGCAGAGAACTCAGGCACAGCAGCAGCCAGCTGAGAGGGTATGCAGTGAATGATCAGCTTTGAAACAGGAACTACAGCTCTAGCACAAGGCATTAGCAAAGCATCAGCACAGCAAGAGTTAAGAGCGTGGCCTGTACTTTACTGCTGGGAATAGTTTGGGAAACAGAAACAGCAGGAATAGGATCCTTTAAAATGACTTCAGTTTTTATTAACGTATTTTTACAGGACATCCCAGTTAAGCCAGACAGCATGTTTACAATAGGGTCCTGTCTAAGGACAGCTTAAAACTATTATACAGTTCATACAGAAGGACAATACAGTCCCAGTACAAGCTACCAGCAGGCAGTAAATCACGTCAAAGCCTCATGTTACACCTGATTAACTGCTTGGCTCCAGTACTGCAACCTACTCCAAGAATGTTTGCTTCAGTGTAGTTAAGAGTTGTAAGAGAATTTATGTCATCTGATGGCAAGTTACCTAAAATAGTGCCCCAGTGTATCATTTAAGAAGCATTACTCGGCATGAGCTGCAAGAGTGTGTGGCTTCACACCTGCAGTATCCTCTGGTGCTATGTATTCCTTACAAGTGGCCTCCATTTAGATGTCTCATTTACTAGAGAAATCACATCACCTCTGTCCCAATGGGATCATATGAGCCTGGATTACAACTCTACCTGAATTACAAACGCATCCAAAATTTTATCACTCATGAGTCAGTCTACCCTCAACATGGCAACTGCAATGAAATTAAATTTCCCACAAAATGTTCCTTGATTCTGCAAATGGCTTAAAAATAGATACCCTTGTAAATATGAAGACCTTACATTTTCCACTAAATGTACAAGCCTGAGAGTGGACCAAACAGTAAAATCTTTCCACCACCTGAACACAAAGGAAACCTTGTTATTCTGAAGTTCAGAGGCAACCCAAGCCACTAGAGAGGCAAATTTCAAGAGCATCCCAAGGTCCATAGATTGGATGCCTGTCAAGCACGCAAGGTACTCTGAAAACCAAGCAATAATCCTCATGAAGTCTGTGTTTATCTGCCTGTCAATCAGCAAGACATCTGGCATTGTCTGAGATGTTGTGCATCTTGATCAAGAGTTAGAATCCTGTAAGTCAGCAAAAGTGTTTAATGGTAGAGTTCATTAGCCCTGACTCTGTGTGCTCCTGCAGAGCTTTTCTCAGAATTGTGCAGGAATTTAGCAGAAAGCTGGATGCCAATTTTAGTAGTAATATCATCTACTCCACACACACAAAAAAATCCAATATTTCTATGGAGGCTTGCTTATATTCTTTTGTAAGGTAGGTAGTCATCACGTATTTTTAAAGTGCAGTCTTATTATCTCTTTCCTGAGGCAAGGCAGTGATACTTCAGCTTTATCCTGGATAAAATGTTGAGATGGTCTGTACTCCAAGTCTCTGCAGGAAATGTAAACCCAGTAAAAAGGACAATTTCTTGCATTTAGCACGTTGCAATACACACGGTAGGCTATGCCCCTGAATTCCTCCTCTTACTTATTGATTGAGGCAATTTTTTATTATAACAATTAGACCACAGATCACAGAAAAACATCTTCTTCTAAAATTAACCAAGGAGTTTAATTAAAATCAGAACAGATCTTCTAAAATAACAGCAGAGCACAGATGTCTGGACTGCAAACATATTTACCTACTTTTTCTGTTCAGTCGTAACAGCATCTCCACTGCTATCACAAGAAGAGCTTTAACAAATGAAAAGCCTGATGTTAAGTCACTTTTCTCTGGTAGAAGATGAAAAAAGTCCTTCTGGTTTTAGTAAAGAGTAAGACCCAAGCTAAGTGCTGAAGCCATGGTGAAACAGATATGCAAAATCCATTAGAAATCCAGATATGGAAATGCAGATCAATGCGTCCACCAGCTGCAGTGACATTTAAGAGAGAGGAGAGCATCTGAACGGTACCACCATGGTGGCCTAGAGACACAAGCACCTGAGTAATTGAGAGGGAAGCAAGAAACCAGCACCTGTTCCCTAGCAAGGTGTGACACGAGACATAAGCAGCAGGGAGCTGCAATCTGAAATGGAAATGCACACACAGCATCAGGGTGGGAAGGTTTTTGGCTAAGCAGTTAATGCTGGGAGAAGTGTTTGAGGATTGGTAAGCTGAGACCAGCTGTTCAGAGGACTTTTCTTTCTGAACCCGGAATGGCACAGGACTTGTCCTGTGGCAAAAAGCTTCAAGGGACATTAGCTCTGGCAGGAACATCTCTAATGATGCCACATTTTTGGATTCAGAGCTCGTAGCTGGGAAAGGAGGAAATGTAGGTGGGAGAGAAGCAGCTCAGCTATCATGGAGCTCAGCAGTTGTATCAGCAAGGCCAAATACATGTGCTCCCAGGATTTAGGGAATTGCTCTCCAAGCCTTTGGTGGACATGTGGCCAAAGAGCTGTGCTGCTGTGACACAAGCCACTGGGCGCAGTCCAGGATCTTTGTGCTGCAGGGCACAGCGAGGTCCAGGAGGGTGCTCAGCAGTTGCCACTGCCATTGAGTTGCCATTTACAGAGCTCAGCACACTGTTTAGCCTTGACCTTTGCAGATTTGAGGTGACCACTTCAATTGGCTCTGGTTTGGAAAACACAAAATTAGTAAATTAGCTTTTACCCATCTCTCTAATCTCCAGCTGCTTTTATTTAATGGCAAGAAAAATCAGAGGTTCAGTCTCAGCTAAAGTTTCAGTGAATTTAACAGCTAAAAATGTGGCAAAGGCTGGCTGTGCTCATTGCCTTGCTCAATCACCTGCAAAGGCATGAAGTGGAAGCAGTGCTATCTGCCTATACAGACTCAGTGACTAAGTGCAGGTATTACTTAGACGTGATTTCCTTTTCCCGGTCTTGCAATTCTTCACCTGGAGCATCAAATACCAGAGCCATGATGTGTTAACACCACCTTTCCTGTGGGGCTGTGCTCCACCGCTTCACAGCAGGCTCCCAAGAAGCTGTGTGCCTCTGGTAATTCAGACTGCTAGAGACACCCATAAGGCAAAACTGAATGGAAGCTTCTGTATTCCTTCCAAATGGATCCATGCAATTTTTAAATCGACTTTCAAAAATGCACCAAACGTACCCAGGGGAAATAAGCTAACAATGTGGATTGCTGCCTGAAATAATTATATAGATAGCTCAGGGCATTTAGCATAGTGATGAAAGAAAAGAAACAAGAAAAAGAGATTATCAGGCTTCACAGCAATAATGTGGTTTAGCAAATCCCGCGCTTCCCGTTCCACAACAGAAACTTTGACATTGCCTAGATTTATAAATACCGTACTGTATGTGTTGGTTTTCCCGGTTTAGGAGTCCCCACTGAGAAGCTCAATATTATACAGGAAACACTCCTATAGCAGAGGGCTAGCTACTGCTCTCATTTTGACATACCTGCGGATTTGTGACTTCATCATTATTTCACTACACGGCTTTGTAAGAAGTCATTTCACTGCAAATAAGACTGCCTGCTCATAAAAAGGCTTGCACATTCAAGTGCAGTACTGAAAGGCAATTAAAGTTGTGCTTTGCCAGGGTACCAGGCTAGATCAATTCCTGCTGAGGAGCAGCACAATGATGGGTAATGGACTTCAGGATTTCTCAAAGTCAGAGTTGTGAGCTGAGCTGTCTAAATATATAGCAAGCCTCAAAATCCTGACAAGCTTCCTCTTATTGAACTTCAAGAGAATTTAAAGAGAACTCAGGCACAATTTCTAGGTGAGCATAGTTTGATGAAGCTCTGAAAAATAAGCCTTTGGGGTTTTTTAATATTTCCTTTAAATTAAATATTCATCTGATAGTAGTTAAACAATATACTGGGAAGTTTTAACATGTGCAATGAAATGGTATTTCACTACCTTCAAATAACCAGCAGGATGAGATATCAGAGACATTAGCCCTGACTGTATTATTCCTCCCCTGAAACTACACCTACACTATTTCAGCATTTCAACAATTTGCACTTGCATCATCTTTTCCCTTATTAAAAAACCCCCAATAAACTTGACCAGTGTTTCTACAAGCAACTCTTGCTCAATTAAAATACTATATCCAAACAGATTTATGCTACACCCTGTTTTGTCATGAAAGTACTAAATTCCAGACGATGAGCATATGTGGGTGTCTGCTCCTGAATCTAACTCCTGTTTTAAATATATATTTCTGTTAAAATCTCTGCCGGCCGGGCTGCTCCCAGCCTGGCTGCAGGTTAACGGGGTCCGAGCCCGCGTGAGCCAGCGACTGCAAGATGGTAACTGAGGTTTTGCGTGCCTCAGTTTACCAGTGCAGCCCAACGCCTCCTCACAGCATGTGGGCATGCTGTAGCCAGCAGCGGAAGGTACGGAGAAAAGAGTGGAAACTCTGTCAGCTGCATTCCAAGTTTATTTTCTCCTGCCCCCGAGAGGGCAGGGGCCAGTTAGCTTGAAGGGGAGCTAAAGCAGAGAGACCCCGGTTGTCCTCTTGCAGAGAGTTTTAAGGTGTTACATCATCAGGTAGAGATAACAGAATGAACCAATCATGAAAGAAGGTACATGATAGTAAACCAATACTGAACTCTCAGGGGAGGAACAATATCAAACCAACAAGTAACAAGACAGCTAGAGGGTATTTCAAATCACGCTGACCTGTTAGAGGACTTGAAGCTTCTGTGATTGACATGCAAGGGGTATGTTGCTATGCTATAGGACAGCAACATATTTCAAAGATACTTTCCATATAATCGAGGTCAATGGGGAGGAAGCAGGGAAAACTCAACTGTTAAAATTGCACAGAAGGATTAAGAAAGTATGCACAAGGAGTTTGTTTCAATGCTAATTTTAGCAGAATTCAAATCCATTTTTTTTTGTATGTTTTAGTTTGTTGAGGTTTGAAGTCTTGGAATCCGTGAGAGACAGAATCACTGAGTAGAAACTACAGCATGAAACAATAATAAATAACCTAGTGAAGAAGACGCCTGTAAACATTTCTAGTACTAAACCTGCCAAATTACACCTATAGTCACTTGTTGGTCTCATCTCAGCAGTATTTCCTTGGTTTGTTACATATCATACCCCAGAATGTGAAATTTCAATAGAAACACTGGCTGTTTGGGATCCATGTGTCAGGGGCACAGCACACCTCCCCAAAAAACCAAAAAGAGTAACAGGGATACAAGTAACAAAACGAAGAAGGAAGGAACACAAGTAAACAGATAAAAACAGAGCTGATCTTTAAAATTACCTATGCTGTACCCAAATAGCCTTATTTATTTATATCATGATGATTTTAATAACACAGTCTCCTTGAAAAAAAAGTTTGGCAAGACAATTCTAACCATACTATAAGCCCCTATTAACAAAAAGAATGCCAGTGCCATCACAATGGCATTCTTATGCAAAACCAAGAACTTTTCAAGGACAACACACTTTCCAGATGGATATAGCTACATGCATTTTACAGATAGGGAAACAGAGCCACCGAAAGCCAAAAGCTCTACCCTAAGGGCTTTTGCCTCAAAGTTTGAGTTAGGGAGTCAGCTGAGCAACTTGACTACTGCTTCAAATGCTGATCATTGCTCCGCTTTCACCTTCTAGTCTCCTTTCTACATTTCTAGTGTTTATTCAACTGCACACCCAGCAGCCTTTGAATAATGCACACCTGGGCTGAGACATGCACTCGATGTTTAGCAGAATACAGTCAGGGCCTCTAAGCATCATCACCACACACACAGTCAGAGTGGTAACAGTCCTAAGGCTGGCTGTAGGATGGATGGGAAGGAATGATTGCAAGAGGGAAATTTCACTGAAATAAAGCTCATTACATGTCAATCTGATACTTCTATTTTGCAAAACTTATGCACAACCTCACCACTCTGAATCACCAACATGTTTTTTTTTCTCCAGGTCAAACAAGAGTACTTACTAGAGATTAAGATATAAACTCTAAAAAAGAACAAAAGAGGAACCGTAATTAGAAAAATCCCCGTTCAGACAACACCAAAATAGTGAAGCAAACACTAGAATGAATGAAATATTTTATTGCAGTGGAGAAGTGCTTGCTGCTGTGATCTGGCAGATACTGTGACTTACACAAACCTGAATGTTGATGAAAGGAATGGGCTTCTACAATTTGAATCTTGCCTTTGCTCCTGGACTGCTTGAAGCACCTTTTCCAAGCAGCATTCTCTTTAACCAATTTTCCATTTCCAGAAAGATGATTTGCGACCGATGGAAGAAATACTGACCTCATGTTTTCATGGATAAACAACTCCTTGGATAGTCTGAATCTCAGTGCAAGACACAACTTGCTTTACAATATGCTGGAATTAAACACACCTCATAACACCTGTTACTTTGGTTTAGTTTCAAGAGATCCTCCATGTCCTACCCAGCTGGTGGAGGACAAAGCCAAGCCAAGCCAATGTTTAGGCAAGTAGAAGTAGCTATGGAAGCAAGATCTGGTTTGGAAAAAAGCTCTATCAACCAAGTCCAGACGAGTGCCACGAAGATGATCAGGGGGCCGGAGCATTTTCCCTATGAGGACAGGGCAAGAGAGTTGGGGTTGTTTAGCCCGGAGAAGAAAAGGCTCCAGGCAGAGCCTATAGCAGCCTGCCAGCACTTACAGCACTTATAGCAGCCTACAGAATAGATGGGGAGGGACTCTTTATCAGGGAGTGTAGTGATAGGACGAGGGGTAACAGTTTTAAACTGAAAGAGGGTAGATTTAGATGAGCTATTAGGAAGAAATTCTTTCCTGTGAGGGCAGTGAGACATGGGAACAGGCTGCCCAGAGAAGCTGTGGATGCCCCATCCCTGGCAGTGTTCAAGGCCAGGCTGGATGGAGCTCTGAGCAACCTGGTCTAGTGGAAGGTGTCCCTGTCCATGGCAGGCTATTGGAAATAGATGGTCTTTAATGTCCCTTGCAAACCAAATCATTCTGTGATTCAGTGTCCGACTACTTTCTTTCCATAATATGAGGTAGAGCCTAATTTTAGGTACTGTCTCTCTCAACAGGATGTTTTTGAATGGCAACACAGTTCTTTTAATTTTGGTAATTACATCAGGATAACTCTTTGTAGCCGCCTCCTTGCTAATTACTCGCTACCTTGCACAACACTAGGTTTTGGTAAAGAAAGCTACATGGAAAACACAGTGTTTATCGTGGTGAACTCGGCAGCATAACCACAGTGCTTGGAAACAAATGCATTCATGAAAATGCCGCCACCTCTGAGTCACCACACAAGCCCCACATCAGCACACAACCTCCTGTAATTCGAGAGCCTCATTAAACCTATCAACGCTTGTATCTCTTCAGACTGATGAAACAGGAAAAGTTTCGAGACAGCAGTAGGCTTTGCTGTCCCCTAGCTACAATCTGCTGAATTTGGGAATTCCCTTCAGAGTTTTTTCCCCTCTTAATGCTAATGGGCATGGCACAAAGACCATAGATTCTGCATTTACTCAGAAAAATTATTCTCCTATTGAGAAAAAAATAATGCAGTCCACAAAGCAATGTAAAGATACTTGCTCTCAGCAGAACTGCAAAACAACAAACCTTCAGATAAGCAAAAAACTCTGATTTTTCAAAAAACCCACTTTAATTACTGTGTGGTTTGTTCAGTTTTCTTTTGAAGACGCCTAACATATGGTATGATTTACACAACACTGGCAGTGAGCTCGAGACAGAAGACTCAAATCTAACTGCAGAAGTATGCAAAACTTAACACTATGCATCAAGATTGCCCTTCTCATCAGCTGAGTATGGCCATTTAAGTTTGCATGCATAATTAGCTCCCATTGCTAAATATTCTTTAAATAGTAAGAAATGTATTTTTTTTTATTTTCATATGTACAGCTTGTCCTTGTAGCTGGTGACAGGGGAGCCACCAAGGGGCAGAGATCACTGGCTTCCTCAGACAGGGCAGTCCCCTCGTTACAGAAGTGCACTTACACTCCTGGCTTCAACAATCTCAGTTTAGAGAAAATCCATTTGTACACAAAGGAAAGGGCACTTTATAAGACGTAGCCTTCAAACTGTGTAGCACACAGGCTCCAGCTGTGCCTCCCTCCCTCGGGGCTTTGTGCAGGTCCCTTCTGAGGCGCCCCAGGGTTCAGGCCCCCACAGCTGTGCCAGGCATCGAGCCACTGGGCAGCCACCTCTCCCAGCAATGGCAAGCAGGTCGGGCGAAACCCCTCAGCTGCTTGTTTTATTTCTAGGGCATCAAGGGAAGAAGCCACAAACAGGGCCATGTACTACAAAATACTTCAACCTTCAATAATGTCTCTCCTTTTCACCTCACTCAGCACCCTGCACCACCCAGCACTGTGACTGCGCCGTGTGTTCAAATACAGCATTAGGTTCTTTCCTTCTCAGTAAAAGCACCTTAAAAAAGGGCAACAGAGGGTTTGTAAAACAAAGTTTGAAAAAAAAAATACCACAAGAGTTTAACTGAGAAGCTCTTGCTCGGTTCTCAGGAGTTCAGAGAACCCAGTGGTTTCTTTTTTGACAAAAGATAGTTTTAGTGGTGTAAGTTATCTGCCCTCCTGTAGTGTTGGTGCAGCACTTCTCAGGCTCTGGGTCACAAGTAGGTCAAAAACCTTCACGCAGCAGTTTGCAAAACAACTCTACACAGAGTAAGATGTTTTTAGAAGATATCTGTACCTTTCTTGGTATGGAAAGAACTAAACAAAATCAGCACTGGAAAAATGAAAATAATTCAAAAGCTTTGCCTCATTATTTTGATTGCAAATGATAACTACTGTGGCAGCACTCCACAATGCATTTGTGATTAATTTTTTCCCCCATAGAGGTTAGGCAATTCTCAGATTTTTTCCAACAAGTTTAGAAGGCCATAAAAAAACCTTGAAAACCACTGGTCTAGATGGCCTCACCATCAAGGTTATCTGTCTGAAAATCTCACTTGCAGATTCTTACCAGGCTGATGCTGGGGATCCTGAACTAGATGAGAGAAGAGGAAAATTAAGATCACAGATTTCCACTCGTGTTGGTTTTAGAACCAATGATACAAATGATACAAAAAGGGACTCTTCATTCTGTGTTCAAAGCATTGAGAATTGTGTTAAATGCATATCATTAAGTATTAGAAATTATAAAAGAGTCAAAGAACATCAGGAAATAAGTGATTTATGGCTTATATTTTAAAACAGTACCTACACAGTACCACCGCTTTCATATTTTGGCTGTATTTACATTACTGGACACCTAGGGTGGAAGAGGAAAAGCCCTGGTTCAATTCCTGTTAACCAGTGGGAATCTAACACCAGACTGTTTGCTGGGATGCTCCCCCTGCACGCAAAGGCCTGACAGGGACAGATGCAGAAATACTCAAGCTGTTCCTTCCTGTGACCCATCCACCCAACACGGCCACGTGCACAGAGCAGCAGCAAGGCAGGAGCTGGTTGTCTACCACAAGGCAGCATACCAACACAAACTTTAGCCTCATTTTTAATTAAAGACAAGGTCCTCAATGCACTTAAAATGAAATCTGGGCAGCATTTAGGAGCTGAACTCAGGAATGCATCCTCAGAATTGCTGTGCAGTCTTTTACACACCCAGAATTTGTGGGTGTCCAAGTGATGCCACTCAGGTTGTGCTGCCCACATCCAGCTTTGTTCAGAGCCTGCTGCTCACTTCAGCCCCAACCCAGTTCTGATTTGGGACTCTCCAATTTGGGAGTCTCAGCACGCTCTAACCCAGAGCACATCTCAAACAACACATGACACGCACCAGTCTCAGGAAGGATTTCCTGCTGCAAACATTACGCTTCCCTTCAAATTCATGCACTGCATTGCAAATAAATCAGTAAGTCAGTATTTAAAGCACTCAGCAGGACTCAAAGACCTGCTGTTATTTCCTAACCAGGCGGAGGGGACTCAGACATATTCTCTCTTTTCCTCTCTTCCTGCAATCGTGAAACCGCAGTCTGCTTCAGAGTCCTACAGAGGGAGGATGTACTTTCTCCCACAGCTGAAGCTCTGCCACTTCACCCAGACCAGGAATGAAAGCATCATTATGCCCAAACACAAAAGGCCCTCAGCTTTTACTAGGAAGATAACTGGGCTTTGATTCCTTCTGCATGTATCAGACATCGTAACATCTTCCTGTTAAGCACAAAATCCCTGGACTCTGGTGCTGGACTGAGTGAGTGGCCAGGCTGCAGTGAATAAGTAAGTGGTCTCCTTGAATCTCAAACCTGTTTCTCCAGGAGAAATAGAAGAACACCCATTCCACTCTACAGGAGCCTCATGACCAGAGAAGTTTCAGGGGCAGCGCAAGACATGAACTTGATGACCACAAAGTGACAAAAGAATTGAGCTTTTGTTTTACTCATGTCCTTTTGTGGCCACAAGCTGTTTTCTTATGTACTGGCATTTCACCTCATGTTAGCCAGCTCTAGAAATCACTTTTCTTTCTCCTTGTGAAGGCAAGAGAACAGCATGAGTATTGCTTGCATCAATTGAACAACTTCCAATATTAAATTTCCACATACAGTCTCAGTTATTTTTGTCATCCCAATGGTCTCCCAGTGAAAACAAACCCATTTTTTTTTGTTTCTGGTATGAATTGATTGTACTAAAAAATTGCTTCATCTGAAAATTTTGAAACATCCTATAAAAAGCCACTGGGAAATTCAGAAAATTTCAAAATAAATAAAGGATGGTTACACTCATCCATAATGCTCCTCCTTCCCTGCTGCCATGGGAATTGCACTGAACGGGGAATATGCCAGTTTGCAGCTAAAGTTCCCACCACAAGGGTCCCTATCTACAGCCTGCTGAGAGGCTGAGATCCAGAAAAAAAGCAGGTTTACAGAAATAAAATCTCATCTGACCTGGGGTTTTTTATAGGAGGCTGGACAAGAATAGAAGAATCCAGCCAAATACCACTTTTTGTGCAACCCAGAAGGAAGACAATGAGTCCATAACTGGCATGGGATTGCCATCCTGCTTGTGACATCCAACAACACAATTACCATCAACTGTACAACTGCTTCAGATTTGTTGGTGGCTTATTGCCTAGCCAAGCAAAAAGTTGACATTACTTCTGAAGATGTGTTCTTTGTTATACAAAGAATACCAAAATAAGGAGTTCCAGAGAATGACATAAATCAAGAGGTCCTCTTGGTACCACTAGTGTTAAAACCTGTAATTTCAGTATATAATATTTCAAGTATTATCAAGCAGAGATAATCAGATTTCAGTTTAATTGCTCCCTTTGTGAAAATACTTTATTAAATTAATTAACCAAGTTATCTTCTCAGAGCACAATCCATTACTAATTCTAAAACTATTGATCTTTGCATTTGGAAGTCATTGTTTGGCATCAAACTGGTTTTTGCAATTAGCCTACGCTAGCAGGCTTAATAAAACTCAAGGACTCTTCTAAGAGACTACAAAATGAAAATATTCCTAAGTGTGCTCAGAAATTACCATTATGCAGGGTCATCTTGACCCTAGGCAAGGAGGGCAGTAAGAACTTCAGCAACTATTGACAGCACAAATCCCAAGTGAGCTAACTATGAAAAAATTCTCTTTTCTCTTGTCCAGCCAACACTGACCTTTTTACTACTCAAGTTGCACCAGCAAGGGTCTTCATTTTGCCCTCCAAGCTCTATCTCACAGGTACATATATAAAAACCCACAGCATTCACCGAAGCACACAGACTTTGTATTCCTTTTTCACCCTCTACCACTGATCTTAAAGTGTTCACGTTCTGCACAAACAAAAAGTGATCATTAACAATTGTCAGGGGAGCTGTTGTATAAGAGAAAAGCTTCCTGAGCTCCCACAGACTACACTGAGTGAAAAAGCCTGTTAAAATAGCACTACCAGCATTCCTAACAATTTACATAATCACAACCAAAAAAGGAAACCTGACTCTAGAGTAATTTGGGAAAAGTAAAACTTAAATTTGCATTATATCATTCAGGAAGTGGACAGGTTAAATCAATCACATATTTCAAGAGCTGAAAACTGCTGAAAAAATAATGACTGGAGCAGGCATACAAGGCAAAGCTTATTTACAATGATGTTCTGCATATGCCATTTTTCATTTACACTACAAGGTAATTAATACAAGGCCCCCAGAGTTTCTCTCCTCCTGCCTCTTCTAAACTACTGTCTTTAGCCTCACTTCTTTCTATGCCTCCTTCATTTCTCCACATGTACCCTGTCCATAAATGATAGATTGGCACTCAGGTGGAATTGAGGCCTTTCCTGTAATTTCTTCCTACCTTAATTTTGTTAGTGTAGAAGTTTGTATGGTGACTGTAGGACCCCAAGTGGTATTGGCCATAACTTCTACAAGATGCACAGGCTTCTTTCTCCTTAAGAAAAATCCAGAAAAATCTCACCAGAACTATACAAATCTTTTCTTTTGAGAATAAACACCTCCAAGTTTTCCCAGGGTACACGTTGAAGCAAAATTGCAAATATGACATTAACAGGTAAAGTGATGAAAAAGGCATGCACCAAAACAACACACCTGTTGTTCAAAGACAACAGACAATAAAAGACGAAAATTCCTACTGTCCCAGCTCAACAGAACCTCTCACCTTGACCTTGCTATGAATTGGTGTAGAAGACCCTCTCCCCAGTAGTAGGGACGGGCATGGATCCTCCATTAGGGCCTGGGCAGCAAAAAGGACAGAAGTCATCTACCTACAGGTCACTCATTCTGACCTTCCTGTGCACTGCTGAGTGGTCACTTTACCTGCACCTACTAAAAAAAGCAAAGCCAGAGGCCGCAGCATCAAAGGGCCAACCCACCCTGAAAGCAGAGACTTGAACCCAAGCCATTTTCTATAATTCCTTATTTCTCATTATTCTCCATGTGTCAAGTTAATTTTTTTCTTATCATGTTGAATTTGGGCAAGATATGTATCTTTACTTCATCTGGATTTATACATCTGCACTTACAGTTCACTCACTACTGGAAGGGGGAAAACAGTAAGTATTTCAGCAATTAAGAACCACCAAACAGCCAAAACCCTCTTTCTCTAAGGACCATTCTTTTAATATATGAACACAGATATAAGAGTTCTTTCCAGCATTCATAAATATATTATTATAACCTGTAACTTTAGGTCAACATTACTGTTTCTGTCTTTTTCCTCCAAACAGAGGACAGTAAGGGATGTGACCTGCACACACAACTACTGATTTATGCTGTGCTGACTAGAAGGAACTACACTGTCAGCAGGACAATTTCTCATAATTACAGTGTTTACTCGCCTCAGAAGACCAGAAGTCCATGTTCTGAATGCATGAAGAAAGCTATGAACAGTTGAGATACAAGACGTAACACACGTATAGCATGGACAAGCTGAATGTGTCCTTTATGTAAAAGACAGATGACACATACTCTAATTAAAGGTTAGTCAAGGAGTATAATGACTAGAGGCCAAACTCAAGAGATGGTAAACTTGATTACAGGTTGGTCAGAGAGATCAAAGTAATAAATTGGCTCAGTGTTCCTAGAAAAAGCTTTGTGAACTTTTGATGACAAGATTACTATGTCCTGAATTCCTTCTCCATCGCTTGAGACTTTTTCTTCCCTTTAAGCAGCCCACACAATGCAGACACTTCTTATTCACCTGCTTTGACCAGTGCTGAAACACAGATGCAGTGGAATGAAATGTTACACAGTGAAGATTAACTTTGACCCATCAAACTCAAAGGTGGCTTGAACCTTTCCTGGCCTGTGCTATCTGTGCTCACTGAACTCCTGCACTGACTGTGAGCCACAACTCCTTGCCCTTAAACTTCTCCTTTCAGCCCTGGCACTGCCTCCTTCACAGCCTCCTCCTGTGCTAGCCCAGCAGTATCCACCACACACCTCGAGCCATCTCTTCCAGGATTCCATCCACACAGACCTCCTCCAGAGCTTACCTGAACTGACCTAGACCATCTCTTTCTTATCTCAGTCCTGCCTCACAGCAGTTTCCCTCACATCTCCAAACACCATCACATCCTTCACAGTGTGCCAACACCTCCCTGACCCTTGTCCAAGAGCACAGAGCTGGGCTATGCTTCAGGCTCAGAAGGGAACCCCTTAGCCCTCACCACCCCTGCCAGCTCTGCTGCTCCACACCCTCCTCTCCCACCCGTGGATCCTCAAACAGCCCCCATACTCAGGCTGCCCCTGCACACCCCAGCCATACCTCAATGCCTTTCACAATCCAACTCTAATGCCCTAGGACCACAATCCTCTTTATTCCCCTCCACCAAACAAAGTGCCCTTTCCTTCCTCTTTCTCCAGTGAGCCCCAGGGGTCCCCAACTCACTGTAATATCACAAGTGACTCCATCCATTTCCCTGCACCCCTTGCTGTAAGGATCATGGCCCTGTTCTCCTGCCTCCACAGCCATGGCTCATATCCAGCATCCTGCACCCCCAACAGCTGGTTCCACAGCTGGTCTCCATCCCAGCCACCGACCTGCCTTCACTGCTCTACCTGCCAGGAGGTGGGGGGGGAAAGGAGGGAAGAAGGGAACAGGAACCATCTTCCCAGAAACTGATCTCTGAACCTCAGCTGAAGAATGACCTCTGATTACCCTGGATTTTGAGATCACCTAGCTGAACTTTTGGCTTATGACCTCCTGAAGCAAGCCTGAACAGATACTTTTATCAGATAATAGGAAGCATTGTATTGTCTTAATATCAACCACTCCACCATACAGATTATTTTCTAGGTTAAGCAGAGAAACAGCAAGCAAAAAGGGGATTGAAAACCTGTTACTGTCTTGTTTTGTTGCAATAGTATGAACTACCTGTCTTCTCATCATTACAGGCAGCAGTTGCATAAGGATGCTCAGAAAATGAGTGCTTAATGTAAAAAGGAAAATAAATAGTTACCAATATTTATCTGAAATAAATACAGTGCAATAGTTCCCCCTACTGACAGCACAAAATCAGATTCCTAATCAATGTTATTTCCTGGGTGGTCCTCAAATCACTAATCCGCTGTCCTGATGTGGTCCACATAAACTAACCAGGCTCCTATGCTTGCTGAAACCTAAAGGGCAGAGGGCAGGCCTGAGCAGAGACTTGCCAAACTCTGGCTGTATTTGGAGACTGACATCTTTGGACAAAGAGCTAGTCTGACAGCCAGCGTGGTCCTTAGTTCCCAAGAAAAAGCAATGAAAATATTATCTTTCTGCTCTAGTGCCAGTTCTCTTGAGCCAGTGACAGCTAGGTTAAATCAGCACCAAGAATAGCCACTTAGAGAAGTCAAATGCAATTTGAGGCTGAATGTGCTTCTGGTCGCTAACAGCGACCAAATCATTCCTCCATCTTATGCACCTAGCTTTCATTTCTGGGTTGTAAAGCTAATGTGATTTTGCACTCTGGTCATTTAGCTAAAAAATAAGAGGCTGAAGAAAATCTTCTATCTCAATTCATATGGGAAAGAAAAAAAAAATGTAATGATAAAACATAAAAGAGTAACAGAACCAAAAAGAATCGACTCAAATATGGACTGGACCACACAAATCTATAAATCAGGATTTTTATCAACTCCTGTTATGATCTTGCCTTTCTCTACACAAATGCACCTGAAATTTTGCTAAATGCTATTAAAAATAATGCCAAATCTCATTTCAAACACATGTGGTGAACATGTTCTCTACCCAGCCAGTATTCAGACACGGGTCAGTCGCTGACACCTGTATATGGTCTTCTAGAAGTCCCCTAAAGCTCCTCACCTCACTTCTAATTCTCCCTCTGCTCTGTCTAGAAAACATAACTGTGCATCAGTAGTGACACACACCTTTCTCCTAACTGCATCCCCAGCACCTGGCTTTTTCCCTTGAACAAGGCTGCACATCCCTCCCAGTGCACAGAGTGTACTATGCCCTGTCAGCTCCCTGGCAGGTTCTGTGAGTGTCTCTTACTCCAGGTTTGCACAGCCTGGTGCAGAAAAGCCTTGCTCATGGCTGGGGTTCCTGGTAAAGACAAAACATGACAGAACAATAGTTTAAAGGACTTGCTTTAGGGCAGATTGCAGCTGCTTCACATCGCACCAGAGCCATGATCCTACCACTCAAAGTCTCTGCTGAGGTAAGATGGCTTTGTAATGGTCGTAATTTAGCATTTTTCACTCTTTGGTTTCAGCAGTGTTGCAGATGAAATTATAGAAGTCCTCTTTCTAATAACGTACTTTTTTGGGGAAATGATACTTGGAATATGTCTCTGTCACTGTTTGCAGATATGATATTGGATCATTAACCCCACAGGACAGGGATCAAATCTTTCATCTTGGAGGCAAGCTCCTGCATCCCAGGCACTACCTGGGATAGGGAATGCTGCAGAAAGACACTCTCTACAACTACCTGAAAGGAGGTTGTAGCTAGGTGGGGGTCAGCCTCTTCTCCCAGGCAACCAGCCACAGGATGAGAGGACATAGTCGTAAGCTGTGCCAGGGGATGTTCACGTTGAACATCAGGAAGAATTTTTTCATGGAAAGGGTGGCTAAGCATTGGAATGGACTGCCCAGGAGAGTGGTGAAGCCACGGTTCCTGGAGGTGTTCAATAAACAAGTTGACTGTGGCTCTGAAGTTGACACGGTGATGTTCAGTCAAAGGTTAGACTCGATGGTCTTGGAGGTGCCGTCCAACCTCTATGATTGTAAGCCACAAGATGCTTTGTTCTGCTGCCCAACTCCTCCAAGAACCGCCCTTTGCCTTTTTACTGGCGTTCATTGAGCAGAGCTCGGGCAGTGGGGACACCGGTGCCTCCATGGCTTTTGGGGGAACAGCAGAACCCCGAGTCCCCAGGGATGCCATTGGTTCCCCCAGCGTGGCGGGACCCAGCCCTCTGCTCTCACAGCACGAATGGGAAAGATTTTGGTATTTCTCAGCTTCCTGAAGACAAACAACTTCCTCCACGCTCCGAGCTTTGCCCAGGTAACTCCGTCGACCGGGGCTGCTGGGCTGCGCGGCGGGGCCGTGCCGGGCCCCGCGGGGCTGACGCACAGGAAGGCGCTGCCGCGGGCCGGGGGCGGGCGNGCGCTCGCAGTAAAGATTTTTTTTCCAATGTCTAATTTCAACCTACTCTCTTTCAATTTGAGCTCGTTCCCCCTGTCCTCTCACTACGTGCTCTTGTAGACAGTGTTGCTCCATCTTTCCTGAAAACTTTCTTAGAGGTCTTTTCAGGGGGCATTCACAATGAGCTACAACTGCCCGACCTTCTCAGCTGTCCCTGCGAAACCTTTTGTGCAGAAGGAACATGGGTTGTACCGAGCATGTCACAAAATCCCAGAGACAAACCCTACCCGTGTGCTTTCTAAGAGTTTATGCGTGTAAGCATCCCTGCGACTTACATGGCAGGCCTAAGGGGGATGCAGGCTGGACAAAATCTTCCCTTTTTTTCTTGTTTTGTTTTTGTTTGTTTGTTTTTGTTGTTGTTGTTTTGCTTGTTGGGTTGGTTTTTTGTTTTTGTTTTGTTTTGTTTTTTTACTTTAGATAAAAGTATTAAGTTTCCTTGCTAATCATTTTAGGATATCATAATCACCAGAATTCACTAGCAATTACAATAAAAACTCCTACTGAAAGTGAACCGACTTAAAAATCTGGAGTTTTTTTCTCCTGAGTGTAAGTTCAGAAAAAAAGTTACAGTCACTCCCCGTGATCCTGGAAGTCCCTTCCAAACCTCAACAATTCTCTGATTCTATTCTATAAATTATTAATGCATTATGATTTGATTCCTTGTATGTATCACCAGAAATGAGATTTGGGATTCTTTGTAACTGTCAATACAGCAACACAGACAGCGAAACACTCCTGTGCTTAAGTCCTCCTCAGCAATTTAATGAAACAAAGTAAATATTCAGGCAATATTTTTTTCCTCTCAGAATGGAAGTAATAAAGAGGAGGGAAATGTCACTGGACACATTTCCACTGATGTTATGTACAGTGTCCTTCATACTACACACAGAATCATCCCATCAGCCTTCATTAGGGAGAAACTAAAACCTGTCACTTTTACTTTTGCATGAGTAAGTGCTCAGGACTCCATTAAACCTTGAGATACTACTTGTTTTTTTTTCCCTCTGACTTTAAAAAATGAATGCAAAATGAAAGACTACAGCATTAAAAATACGATGTCTTCTCTATTTGAAACTGTTGGCATTCTGAAACTTCGATTCAGAACTGGAAATAGAAAAGCTGCCTATAAAAAGGTCAGCTTTCTACAAAAATGTCCATTTTAATGAAATCTTGTCTTTTTCTTCAGGAAAGGTTTCTATCAAAAATGTTCCAACAGATCCATAATTTGTTGACCCACTTCAATCTTTAGCCCCTGAATGGATTTTGTGTCTTTTGTTCACGTGAACAGTCTGATGAAAGGGAAGACCACCTCTGGTATGGGATCAGGGTGTTGGCAGAGCCCACTCAAGGACTGGGATCCCAGGGCACAGGTCCTAGAGCATCCCTCTTCTCTGCTCATCCAGGGTGGCCTGTTCTCAACCCCACCACATCTTTTTATCCACATGTTTTTATCCACATCTGGGATTACAGCCTGGCATAGCCTGCCCTGAGGCAACATTTTATCTTCAGTCTGTTCTGCATTGAACACATCACAGTGAAAATGCTGTTTTCACCAGTGGGATTAATAATGACAGGGTGCAACCCTAGAGAATGAACTCTCTCATGAGTGGAGGGAGTCACGCAGGCTGAGGTGTCCTGCAGAGTCTGCTCACCCAAAATAACCTCTTTTGACCATGGAGAGGAGCGGGTCCCCGCTAAAATCTAGAACAACCAAGTTTCTATCGCCAGCATCTCAGTTATCAGGCAAAACTTACTTGGGATAGTTTTTTCACTAAGACTTTCAGATCCTGTCATCAGGTGGTGCTACTTTTGCTTGTCTTACAGTTTTCATATGACTTTATGCTTACTTTATTTTTTTCCCTTTCTCTAACATCAAACATAATGAAATGGCAATTTAAAATAGAGAAGATGTGCTAGATTTAGGTTGTAAAGCAGTACTCTCCAAACAGACAGTGTGGGGCTTTAGGAACAGCACAGCAACACACAACCATTATGGCTTTAGGAAAAATTTGAGTGGTATGAATTCACCAAGAAGAGAGCAAAATCATTGCTTTCCACTACTCTTCAGTAAGAATAGTTCTACCTGGGTTTGAAGAGTACAGTCCTAAACTTCTTCTCTTGATGAGAGATGCTGTGTAAATCTTGCCACTTTATAGGCATCATAAAGCACCTCAAAACATTTGCATAAAGGAAGGGAATTGACAGAGGTGCCCATTCATGTGTAAGAGCCAAATCTTACTTTAATGGCCTTGCTCACTTTTCTCCCTCTTCCCTTTAACTGACTACATTTACTCAAGTGCCACCTGTTTTGAAAGACAGAATAACACGTTAAAGTATATAAGAGCTAGAATGGAAATAACTGATTTATGCAGTTTGGATTAGTAATTCATATTCACTTTCCAAGGGAAAACCTGTTCAATTCTTTTCTTTTGCAGTATGTCCCAATGGAGTCAAGTTCAACAACTGGAAATAAAGTTTTTGGAGCAGGTAGACCAGTTCTACGATGACAACTTCCCCATGGAAATCCGGCACCTACTAGCACAGTGGATAGAAAGCCAGGACTGGTAGGATTTCATTTATTCTCTCTGCTATTATTTCAATCACCAACAATTCTTCTGTTTTCTGGTAGGCTTTAGGGTGTTCATTTATGAACTGTGCAGGTGTCTACACTCCAGTAATACTATTTCACCAGTTATGGATTTAGCCATTTAAACTTAAGGAATATTGGGAGGTGAGGTTTCACATTTGAATTTACTCCTAAACAAAATCCAATAAAAATGGATTTAAAAAATAATGCAAGTTAATTTTCAATGGAAATGTTACACATTTACCTCTTGCAGCATAAAATTATTCACTTGTCCAAAACTGCACTTAAAGCTGGAAAATTCTGGGGAACAAGCCAGCTGTTTACAGGAATTCTTCTCTAGGAGGTCAATCTATCCACAAATTTGGATTCAATTAATTTGATAGTTATCTTAAGAAAATCCCAAACTAAATGCCAAAAAAAAATTTATATTAGTCATATCAGGAAGAGACATCTCAATTTTTCAAGGTAAATCCACAGGACTATTGGAGGACTACTGTGCAGGGGAAGAAGAAAAATCTTTTAAGGAATATAAGCTTTCCTTACAGTTAATGCTAAAGTAAATACAGTTAAGGCTGTGGCAACACAACACTAAAATCTCCTTTTTGCCAGACTTTGAGTTAGTTGAGGCGTATCTCAAACAGATATTTGGGAGGCAAGGAAAGAGGCCATCCCAAGGACAAGGATGCCATACTGTCCAAAGTTTTTCCTCCTCAGTTTTGCTCACTAATGCCATTGCCCTGCACATCCCAAGCTGTACCATGAACAGCAGAACCAGTAAAGCCTGGCTTTGTCTGTGTTTGTGTCCTGTGTCCCCTACATGCCCTTCACCAGTAGCTTCAGAGTCTTCCTGTATCCCCAAATAGTTTGGCTGGGGGAAGGCTCATCTGGTGCCTGGTGTGAAGAGATGTATCTGCTGCCCGGCCATCTGGCTGTTGCCTCCTGGAGCAAGTTATTGCTGCCGTTTTCCTCAGTGGAGGCACTAATTTGGATTCCTTTCTTCTACCAACCTGCCAGATTTCCATGAAATTTGTAAGAACATTCTATCTTTTGGACTTCAAGCCTGTTGCCAACTTTTCCTGAAACTGGGCAGCAAATTCAGAAATTATATCTGTGTGACTGAGTGAGAGGGACAGTTTGCATAAGCCCCATTTCCTCTGACAACTGAGCTGGAAGTATTTAAATATTCACTGGACTAGAGACTAGAAAACCCTGGTTGTCTCCTCTGGCTGACTCTACTGTCTGTGCTAATACTTCACCCTGTTTTTATAGGTGCATATCTATAGGAATAAAAAAACCACCCCACAAAATCATAAAAATCAATTATTCACAAGCTCTAACTACATGCAAGTCACCATATACTTAAAGTCTTTTTTTGCTTCCTAGATTTCCGAATAGATTATCATTTTCTGTACTGCTAGATTGACACACCATACAACATTTTAAACACACATGGTTGTTGTTCATTGATTCTTTAGGGAGGCTGCAGCCAACAATGAAGCAATGGCAATGATCCTTTTACAGAATTTGATAATACAAGTGGACGAACAGCTGGACCGGGTTTCGCAGGAGAAGAATCTGCTCTTGATACACAACCTGAAAAGAGTCAGGAAGCTGCTGCAGGTGGGTCATTACTCCAAATGACAGATTGCACTGCACACTCTCGCTGGTCTCTGGAGGTAGTGCTCGAGCTCTGTCGAGTGCAGTTTGTTCCAATGCCCTGCCCTGATTGCTGTAGACTCCAAGCAGCTATGGGAAGACTGAGCCTTCGACAAGATAATTCAAAATAACAATTCCACTGTCTGTTTGTGGCACAATAATTCCTATTTCAATGCATGCAGCTTGGATACAAATGCTGTGACTTCTTACCTCTGTGCATATCTCTGTTTCACTGAGCTCTTACAAATAAGGCTGTATAGTGCTCATGTTTATTACAAACGTAATTACCACCTTTCAGACACCTACAGATACTTAACTATGGAATAAAATACATGCTTGGGGCTTAAGGCAGCACCATGAAAAAGGAACCCCTGTAAATCATTAGCATGCTCACTGTTTTATGCTTTTCTGGGATTATTTGTTATGAATTACTTGAAGGATTTACCGTTAGGCTTCTGCAAAATATTTATTTTGATTAGCTGAATGTTTCTCTAATAATTGTTTATCTAAGGCAAGGATTCTCAGAGTTCCACTTCATTAGTCACCTATTTCCTGACATCTATCTGTCTTCTGAATAAAGCAGACATGCCATCGAGTTTAATGAAAGTTTGGGGGTTTTTCTCTTCTTTGATGGTGTTTTCCATAAGTACCTAAATGATAATTACATTGCTTGCAAAACATTTTCTTTATTTGAGACATACATACATACACACACACTGGCCTGGAAAATCTTAGCATGACTTTGTCAATTATTTTGTTCTCTTTATGGCTGTGTCTTTCTACTCTTTCTCCCTAGTGGTGGCCTCTTAAAAATATGACACTATTTCCATCGCTACCACTTTTTCATCCCACGTTATGCAAGCAGCCTCCTGTAATATAAAAATAAAGTCACTTTTTGTTTCTTTTCTGGTTTTTGAAGAAGCACTTTTCATAATTTCAGTACTCCTCAAACACCAAATTTACTGAACTGGAGAAATCCTGTGGTTTCCATAATAGTCTTGGCACACTTTACCACAAAGCTGTCTCACCTTAGTAAAGGATTCTTCCACAGTGGCATATGCGTGGAAAGAGCATTTCAGGCCAAGCAGTTGCACTGGTGTATTCCTGCCTTAAAAGACAGTGCATTTGTGATAATTCCATCACAATGTGCACAGGCAGAAGGACTAGTGTATATTTACATACAAGCTCTACAAAATTAAAGCCTCTCGTTGTTCCTCCTGCTCTTTGCACTGTTTATTTTATTCTAAGTTTTTTACCAAAACTTGAGGCATCAGCTCTGCGTGCTCTGCCAAATTGGGCACACAAAGCCAAGCACTCAGGCCTTGGGTGAACATTAAAATGGCCCGAATGAAAACCCTTTCATTCAAATCCTGTCACGTTTGGAAATTACATCATGCTTCAGAAAGAGCACAAAGCAAAGGAGGCTTATTCCAGAAAGGCAAGAGGAGGGGAGTTTTGAGTGATTTGTGATTCAATGGTTTCTCAGGTGCTAGGGTCTGAGTCACAATTCCAGAACAAGCCAAAATGCTCAGGCATCCCCATTACAGCTGAACAGCACTATGAACTCCTTGAGAGGACATGTGATGCTGGAATTATACTGCTTATAAAAAGGGATCTGAATCTTTGCAGTATGAGCATTGCAGTAGAATGTTTCCTGGTAGGCAAAAAAAAAAAACAAACCCAGAAGCTGTCCCCATCACTAATAATGTTGTCCTTTCTTCATTGCATCAAGACAGCAGATAACCTGGATTTAGACAAAAAGCTACCTATTCACTTTCAAAATACATGTGTAAACCACCAGAAATTGGATGGCACTTTCATTGTTGCAGCCTTCCTTGATCTTTAACACTATCACCCACAGTCACCCATATCACAGAAATTGATTTCCAAAATTATTAGAATAGGCTGGAGTAGGACCAGGCTCTTGCAATGTTTGGGGGTTGTTATTATTGGATAAGACAAATAACTTAAACCATCTTAAGAAATCTGTAACACCGGTATTTTTGACTTTTGTGTAAAGCACTAGTTACAACTTTTAAGTTATAGAACATAGAAGATTAATACATTTTCAGCCAAAGTGTGGGCTGCATGTTCTGTAGAGCTGCACAGGCAGTCTCCTGCTTCAGCTATTAAAATTATTTCTTCACTGATTAGGTAAGTCCATCAGTAAAGAAATGCTATAGTAGTTGAAATCAGCTGACAGCCTATCCTTGTTGTCAGCTGTCAAGTGTTATTAATGGACTGAACATGACACATAGCATGGACAGTATGTTCTGTAATGTTCTTAAATTTGAGTATGCAAATTATCTAATTATGAGTCTAATTTTTTTTAATGCATCACTGGTTGCATCTTATTGCTGAATATATGAGAAGATTGGAAATGGGCATTTCCACCCACAGCTGGAAGTCCTTGCAGATACCTAACTCTTGCAATTTGAGCTAGTTTGTGACAGTTTCATGACACAATGCCAGAAAAACGTGACTGATGTACAGAGTAGAATGCCATGGTCTGTTTTGTCCCAACATACCACCTAGGGAAAGGGAGGCTGGAATGGTACACTGTAAAACTAATGAGATTTTCCACTGACTGGTAAAAGAAAGACTGGGTTCCTAAATAGGGGAGGAAGCTGCTTTCATAAACATCTTTTCCTATCTGGTGACTCTGTGAACAGTGTTGGTTGTACTTTCTCTGAAGGTTAGTTACCATGAGCCCACCTTTTTCTGTGCTTCGCTCTCTAGTGCCAGCACTTCTTTGAAATTTCACAGTTCCCTCCTCTTCCTTCCCCTCTGAACCACACACAGATGTACAGACCCATCGTGCACACACACAGGGCTGTCCAACCTCAGTACATGATCTGAGTACAACGTTTGTTCATTATTTTGAGCCAAATTGCATTACCCTATTGAGTAATACTTGACAAAATAGATAATGCTGGAAACCAGCACTTATCCCTATGCACACAGCATAGTATGCTGAGCTGGGGTAAAGGTTCCTAAACACTGTGACAACAGCAATAATAAAAAAGAAATTCAATTAGAGAACGCACAAAAGATATTCAAAAGCAATCTGCAGTTCTTGACAAAACACGAAATGAGAGACCAGTGTTTAATCAGAAACACAACTGGATGGTTAGTGAAGAGCAGCCTTAGAAGAGGAAGCAATGCACACTTCATAAGTGGCCTGTGCAGCTGTTTTCTACACAGACAAGGACTCCTTAGGATCAAGATTCCTGGTGCTGTTACTGAGTCTGGAGAGCAGTATGTCTAGGAGTCCCCAGCACCACAGCCAAGCACACCTCACCTAAAAGATCTCCCTGAGATTTTTTATGAAATTAAGAAAATCTTCTATTCTGGCTGTTTGCTGAGATATCTTTACGTAAATATGTTAGTTGTTCTGTGAAAATAAGAATGGAAATAGTGAAAGAAGAGAGAATTTTCCTGCCTCAGTTGCAATACAAAGTTTTGGGCACCCTTGGGGGTTGTGAAGGGCAAAGAGTAGAAGTCCAAGCAGGAAGGTGGGTCTGCCTGGCATCCCTGCTTTTAGAACACAGGGACCATCCCTATTCTCTCATCATTAGAGAAATAACTATGGAATGTGGCATTCCTGCTTAGACTGCTTACATCTCCAAAATGATCTGCAGGCAAAAAGAAACACCGGTCAGGAAATATGTAATTTGAAAAAGTTATAAGCACTTGAAAACAGTGTTGAGGAACATGCCTAAGCAGCTGTGGTCACTGCTAGCTCTCTGTAATTTGCTTCTCCATTTCTTGCTTTCATTGAAACATCTCTTTTTCTTGACATTAATCTGGTATAAATGCACATATTGTATTAAAATCAGGGTCAGCATTTTAGGTTAAAATCCTTCACATTTGCTTCTTACATTATTATTACTTCTCTAGTTAGTAAATTGGATTCATTTTTATAGCAGAGCAGCCTTTTGCTGCTGTGCTCTTCAGTGGGAGACAGAACAGCACAGTCACTTTCTCAGATTAAATTCTCTGCCCATCTTCCTACAGAGCTCCTGCTCCCCCCAGCAGCAGTTTTGGAAAGGGAAGAGGGAGAAAATGTTCAGAGGTAGTGGGGAAAGAGCAGGGCAACTATGCCTATGGTTCTTTCTCCTTAAAATCTAGATGCAGAAAAACAAAGCGGATTAGTCACAAGGAGATGGTTTGTGCTGTTGTTATGAAAACAAAATGTAAAGGGCAGATGTTAAGCTTTGAAGAGTTGCCTAGCACTTCTAGGAACCAAATTGCAGATGTAAGAGACTGCATGACCTTGGCCCGTGGACAATTACATCCTTTCAGAAGGAATGTTTTTATGTGACAGTGTACCTGTCCCTGATGGAATCTCCTGTGCAATACACAAGGAGATTTAGTTCAGAGATGACTGGTGAATTGCAGAGACTCTCATGGAAGACAGGCACTGTCCACATTCCTGACTCACATGCCAAAATCCTGGGTTGGGGGAGAGCAGCCAGGCTGCTGTGCACTCAGGGAGCCAGGGCAGGGGAGGCTCAGAGGAGCCTGGGAATCAGAGATGGGCACTGTGCCCCAGTGTCCCACTGCTCCATTTAGGAATGATGCTGATGGGCAACTGCCTGTTCACCTCAGGGATGTCCTTCCCCCCACACACTCCAAGCTGGAAACCTGGAGCACTCCTCAGGTGCTTGCTAGACAAGAAGTAGCTCCATGGAGTGCAGCCTGGCCCAAGAGTGGGTTCAGATGAGCTCTCAGGAAGAGCCACTGTCTGTGCTGTGCTCTGTGATGGGTGCAAGACAACCCCATCAGGACAAAAGCAGAAAATCCCAGAATCATCCTACTCATAACTGAAGCCCTTATTTATGCTCTAGTATCAGGATAACTTCTGAAAGCAATCCCTTCTCATTAATGGCAACATGCATCTGTGTCACTTCACTGTTTATGGTATTCGGTGTGAAATCTGATTACATAAATCTTCCTTTATAAAAGTGAAATAACAGATTTCAGGAATAAGAAGGGCTGCTCTGCTCATTTACCATTGAAGCCTGAGTTAATGAGCAGACTGTGTGCTCTGGGGAACAATTTGCTGTAAATTATGTATATTCATGAAATTCATCTAATTCTCACAGCAGATTCTCCAGTATTGGTGAACTTCACCTACTCCCCAGCCCTGCTAGAGCCTTAAATAAGGGGAGGGAGGGTAATGGGATTATGCCTGAATGAGCAGGTCTGTGGGCACACACACCATTAACACCTTGGGGTCTGCTTACAAAGGCAGAGGTCAGGCGGAAGCACCAGAGCTGCCGATTCACACCAACCAGTTATATAAAAACAAGCTTTTGGAAGTTATAGTAAGTAATTGGGAAATATTACTTTAGTTACATTACTTTCTCCTACACAGCTCTGGCTGTTTTTATGGAAAGGTCTGGAATAGCATCTGAAAATATCTTCTGTCATCTAAAACAACATATATTAACATTAAGGCAATTCTTTCCATGTAACATTCACCATTTCTGTGTAGTACAAACAAATGTATCTTTACATGATGCTACTTAAAACAGTAACACAGCAATGCATTCCTGATTCTGTGTCATGTTCTTGGTTATAATGCCCAGTTTGTTTCCATCTGCAATGGGAACTGAACATCACTGTGCTTCTCCAGATAGAACTAAATGAACATATAAAGGTTCCTTAGTTCAAGTGACTGTTTACAAAAGCCTCTGTACCAGAAGGGAACATGCATGAGGAATCATAAGATTATTTATTTCAGTACATCAAAGAAAGTGGACAAAATAGCATTAGATCTGAAACAGGACATTCCAGTTGGTGCTCAACAAACCATTCTAATAAGTCCTGTGCTGAGAAACAGTTGCAAAGAGTGGAAACAGCCATTGATGTTTAAGTTGCAGTTTCCCGTTAAAGCTTACAAAGGGGTGAGAATGGAACAAAATAGAGAAAGTTCCTAATAAACCACGGAAGATCCATTTCAAAATGTTATTTACACGTATTTAGCACTCGTGCAGCCTGCCAGATCAAAAACTCAACACGCTAAAGTAGGACATGTGTTTTGAACCAGCGTGTCCTGCTGTCTAACACAATTCAGATTGTATTAGACTGCTCCCAGTGAGTTTTTCAGAACCATTAAAGCTGTTTACAGAAAATTTTGGCGTGCAAATGGGAAACCCCAGACAGAAATCTGTTTGCTAAAGCAGCTAGGTGTCTGCTCCTAGCAACTGCAGTCTGGTGACGGCATGTCAGCTAATAAAGGTTTTTAAAAATGATTGATACAGGACTGAAAAAGGTTACTTGTTAGAAGTAAAATATTTTGGGGTTTCTAGTTATTATTTAAAGAACACAACTCTAAAAAGTTTATAATGTTTCAGTTTGTTTTTGTAGAATGAATAAGAGTTAACTTACAGACAGAAGTAAAAATACAAGCAAACTAAATAATCTCCTGTGGGCTTTGTTCGTTCTGAAGTATTAAGAGCCCAGTTGCAGTTGAACATCTGCCTGAGAGATTAGTTAATAATACTCAGGTCTTTGTGCCCAGAGGAGGAGGGGGATGTGGAGATCAGTCCTCTCAGTCCTGTGATGTTTTACGCTTTTTCTTAGGGAACACGGTATTTTTATTTACTTTCAAATAAATCTCACTTAAACAAGAAGTTATTTATTCTCAAATGAATCTCAAATAAAAAGCATCACTACATTATTCATCCCTCCCTGTCGGTACAGTTCTATTGTCTGATGATGATTTCTACAGAAATGTATTTTCCATGTATCTCACCCTACCTGCTCAGAAATCTGCTGCTTCTATAGACTATTCCTTGAGTGGTTTTAGTGGCTGCTGGGAGGGACTCAGCAGTGGAATTTGAGGGGTGGAGAAAAAGACCTCTGCCTTCACAGCTCATTCGCTGTGCTTTTACAGCTTTGCCTATTGCAATTTGGTTGCACATGCCCTAAAGAAATTATGATCTTCTGGAAGCTATGCATCATACACTATGAGAAAACTACAAGACTACAGACCTCTTCATTAGGACTTCCCGCACATCATAGGAGTTTTCGAAAACAATGAGGTTCCCTTTAAGTTCTCTCACATATTTTGAGAGGGGGAAGGGGAAATCTAAAAATAAAAGTACAACAAGAGCAGTCTAAATAGATAGTGTTGCAGGTACTTCCTCTTAAAGACCTAGATAAAACAGAGACATCTTTCTAGTAGAAGAAGATTTTTTAGTAAGAATACCGCCTGTTTAAGTACAAGCTTTCAAAAAACTCCCAAGCACTTCACCTTTGTCAGGCTAACACAAGGACCGACTCTTTCTTTGTATTCTGCTGTTGTCTTCATTAGACTTTCTGCCTGGATGCATAAACAAAGTTAGAAAACAAATCAAGGCTGAGTGGTATTTGTCATATTTGAAGGTGAAAACGGGAAATATGTATGTACAGCTATGCCTTCCCACCCACACAGTCGAGATACACAACTAAACTAAATCCTTCTTTCTTTCAAGCAAATAAAATGATAGATAAAAGGGGGGTTTTCTCCCTCTTTTTGATTTTATGAAAGATGAGGTATTTGCTTACCCAGAAAGATGCTTAGTATCAGACTTAATAAAATAATCATTTCACAAGTTAGTAATAGGGAAGGAAATGTATTTTTGCTTGACTTTGTATTGCTGTTTCCTATCTCTCCTCCCTTCCATCAGCTTCTTTAAATATTCATTCAATATGAACAAACACTTCAATGGTCATACTAGCTAATACTTGCTTGCCTCCAAGTAAATCACCTATTGCATACAATTAAAAGGCTCAAGAAGGTTTTTTCTAGCAGAAATGAGAAGAAATACAGCTGATGGTTTTGAGAGTTAAAAAGAAAAAAATAAAAAGTAAAGAAAAAAGAGAAAATAAGAGAAAACCCGACCAAATTCTGAAGCAATTTTCAGAACTGGAAAGCACCAAACCCTACTCAAGTCCTTTTTTAAGGTCACCTTGAAAACACAGAGATAACCAGGCAAACCCCTGACTGACTTTCTAAAGGTTTCACAGCACATCCTTCTACATTACAAGCAGAGACCAACTAACACCTAATCCCCTGCTTTTACCACTGAAAACAGAGCCAGCTGCTCATGTAGTGCACATCCAGAATTCACTGATAGGTGTGTACAGAAACCTTTGACACATGAAAAGCAGTCAGCGTTAGTGTGGCTGGGAGTGACCCACTTTGTGATGGACCCGCCCACAGGAAAATCAGCTTAAATTTGAAAAATTTAAGAAATGGGAAGAAAAGAAGAGCAAGAGAATGACTCTGGTCTAGATTTCTTCATTTCTGTCAGAGTAAGCTGTAAATTACAGATACTAAAACTGACAGTTGTTTGGTGTTCTTTTTGAAAGCACATGTATTTTCAAATGTCATAATATGTATTTTAAAGTTTCTCCATGACCTTGCAACTTACAGAATCAAACCTTGCATTTCCCCAGCCACTGTTTCATGCACCTTTAACATACTCCAAATAGTTCAAGGTGCTTTAAAATTTGGCTAAAGGGCATAAACTCTGCATGCTATAACGTACAAACTGTTTTTGCAGGAATGCCTCTTTGTTTTTCTCCATGATCTAGTAAGATACTGTCATAACTGATGTCCCTGGAGTAGAAAGAGTGCATGCTGGGTGGTGGTAGGAAGGTTTTCTCCAAGGAAATGTCATCAGCATTCACAGAAAATTGTCACCTGTTCAGAATGAAAGTTCATGTTCCCGTTTGCTTAAGTTTAGCATCATGCTGGTAGTTCTTGAGAAGAAGCCAGTCCAAATAAGATCAGTTGTTGTTTGTTGTAACTCATGACATGGAAAGACCTCATTGGAACAGAAGAGAGGAGAAAGAAAACTCCTATGAACAACAAAATTATAGTAATATTAGCAGACATTTTGATTTGAAAGAAGAAAAGCGAATCCTCAATTTCTCTTTGTTGGTATTTGTCAAAAGACAATTATAAATCTTGTCCTTAAATATTTAAACTTATTAATACAATTTTGCATAACTGCAGAATCCACTCTCTTCTTCCTCTTCTGGCTGTTAGTGTTCATGTCACACTAAGTTAGGATTTCCCCATCTCAAGCCATTTTTGGTTAAAATTCCTTAATTTTCCAACATATACTAGTTTTTTGCTGATATGAGATAATTTTCAATTAGTCATTCAGAAATCAAGGTCATGTTGAGCAAATTCTGCCCTCAGCCAAAGCCAAAATGAAAGTGCAGAACAAGAAGAGCTGGCAGTAGGGGAATCGTAAGGGAATACCAAGTGGTGCATCCCGAATTACAGCTGAGAAGTATAAAACACAGGCAGGAAAATTTTAGTGTTATTATTTTTCCAGAGTCAAACACATGGTTATTGTGACTTTTAGTAGCTATTGTTATTTAATAAGTTGCGGTTCTTGAGATATTTAGTGTTACAATTTATTTATCAATTTATCAATTTATTACTGGTGAGTTGCAATCCATCTGCTCCCTTAGTGCAAAAGGGGCTGCTCCAGGAGCACAAGTGGCAGCTCTCTGTTGACCTTCTTGGCATCTACTCAAACTGAATCAAGTTGAAGAAGCACCAGCCAGACATAAGTATGGGAATCGCTATGGACCCAGCTTGTTTCTACAGCTTTATGAGTTAGAGAAGAAAGAAAGGGGCGAAAAAGTGAATTTCTACTCCATCTCTTGATTCAGATAGGTTTCTCTTAATGAAACAAAGAAAAGGAGAGAAAGAAAGAGTTTTTGAAAGTTTTGCATATGAATAGTGTCTAGAAATGCCAGGAAAGTCCCTAATAACCGGCATCCTTTGTGGGGAATTTTAACACATCCCACTGTCAGAAATTTTTTTTTAAGAGCCTCTTCTACATAAATGCATTTTTCTAGCTCCAAGAGAGGATATTTACTTTTTCTTGACTTGGTTAAATAGCTTTTGTTTGACTCCTTTAAACCCTAGCAGTGCTGGAATTCTGTTGGGCATTGGTAAGCCAGGACTAAACACTCCCCAGGCTTTGTAGCTTCAGGTACCCATGTGTGGCATGGTCACTTACTGGCCATCTAGGGGGAAGGTGAAATCCTGTTTTACCACCAAAAAGAAATAACAGCCACAAGCAGAAATTAACAGAGGAATTAATATGCCCATCAGTAGACTTACACCAGTGGCAGATTTCTCCTCACAGCTTTCATCCCAAGCCTATTAATAACAGGACTTTTTTCCCCTCTAATCAAGGTACAGATGGATGAGACAGGCTTAGTGGTAACAGCTGAAACAAGGCAGGACTGTTCCCCTCTCTCTGACTTCGCATGTGCTCAGTCTTAACAATAAACTCATCCTTTGCTGAGCAGTTTCAGTCCACCAAAGAGCAGAAAATCCAGTTAAGAAAAAAGCATGAGTCGTTTCCATCCCAGCTAGCAACCTGGATTGGCTCCCTGAGGAGTCAGGCACCGGGCTGGAGTACAGCCAGGAGCACAGCCACTCTTTGCAGCAGTTAATTTGCCCTGGCTGTTGCTGTTGGACCTCAGTTCCACATGACACCCCACTCAAGCCTTTGCAGGAAGACCACAGCCATTCCCACATTTCTGTATTCCCTTCCCAAAGCTACATGCTGACACTATGGAGAGAGAGATTAGGAATATACCCAGTAAAGGGGACTGTGAATATATTACTGGACCTGAAGTGCAGTGGTGTTGAAGGAAGTGTGCAGCGACGTCGTAGTTACTGTCCTTACAGCCATGGAGCTGTCAGGGAGAAATGTGTAGTGACAGATCTTTGGCACTGTTATTTGACATGGAAATCAGCAGTGCATCCTTAATCAAGTCTCCTCTCACTGCCCAGGAAGGAGCAGGCAGGGAGGGAGTGCTTGGTGTTTCATCTGAGGCATAGTGTGTCCTGGGGTAGTATTACTCACCACTTCTTGTTTACAGAGAAGCTCCTAAAAACCACTCAGGTTCATAACTCCTGTTCCTCAGGGTAATTGATCCAGATGGTTGCTGGAGTAAGTACCATCCCAAACTACTTTTAAAGACATCAAAGGAGGCACAGCACTGGGGCTACTCTGGGTGTGCACTGGTTCCACTGTGGGGGCCTGTACTTTCCCTGTCCTGAAAAAACTTCAGAAACTGAAGAAACAAAGTTTAGATTCATTGCTAACAACGCCATGGCAGTCAAAGCTTCCGTAGAAGGGAACATTTGGTAGCTTAGTTATTTAGTTTTAAGAGTCCTATATCTTTCACCTTAGTCTATAACTGGAACCACAGTAACCAACACATGGTATTTAATACCAAGCAGCTTGAACCAAGTTGCCATGATCAAAACTACCATCTTTAATATAGTATTTCTTTACTTTGGAATTGAAGTCAAAACATATTTCAGATTACACATTTCATGCAAGAGCACACAGAAAATGTTTAGTAAAAAGCATTAGAAAGGTATGTTTAATGCCATGGTAGTTGTTGCATACAGAAGCAATGTGTTCACATTTCTGTCAGATGCATTCACACCCTTGTTTCTAACACAGTGATTGGTATGAGATATCAAAGAAAGATATGGCATCAGTTAAAGTATGTATAAACTTATTGTTCCCCATTCAGAGACAGCTAGAATAAAAGAGGTTCTGAGTGGCAGGAAGATATGAGAACAAAGACTGATCACAAAGAGGGGAAAATAGAGTAAGTCCAGAACTGGAAACTACACAGGAAAAGAAATTAAATGGATTAATTCTGATGAATGGACAAACACTATGAACTCTGAATGAAGGGTATGAATGAATGATACTGAAAGAAAGGCATGAAGGATACTCAGGAACACTGAATGAATACGTCACAATGAAAGAAGATGCTTGAGAGTCCTCGATCATTCCAATTTGATAAATACAGCATAAACCAATATTAGTTCAAATTGGGCCCAGTCCTCAGTCATGCATCAGCAATTCAGCACTTTATTTATGGCGGTGTAAAAATACAGATTGGTTTGATTCTTTGGCTTGGGACAAGAGTTGCTTATTCCTTCATCTTAGGCACATTATTTTATGAAAGAGAAAAATTGTTCATAGACATTAAAATTTAAGTCTTCTGCTTTATGCTGAGGAAGCTTTCCTGCTTGCATCATTACCATATTGATATGCTTACAAACTTTTTTGTTGGCAGAAGTGCTACATGCTAAGCAGCAACATCCTATTGAAAATCGAAGACGTGATAAAATCGTGCCTTGAATAGGCTGACAGGAAAGCCTTTTCAAAACAGCTGTGTTAGCAGAGGAGCAATTTGATCTTCAGATGATACACATCTCGGAATTGTATCTTTATAATCTCTGTGGAACGTTGTTAAGAATATTTTATGACGGTGGCACTAACTGATGCTGCCCTGAAAGGCTGAACCAGCACATGAAAAGGGGAGTCTTTTCCACCCACACCAATCTGTAGCTCATAGACACTCATACATCATATTGCTTGTGATTCCCAGAGGGACATCCTGAATTCTGGATTTTTTTTTGACTTGTATTTACTTGTGCTTGCAGGGCAAATATCATGGTAATCCCATGCATATAGCAGTGATCATCTCAAACTGCTTAAGAGAGGAAAGAAGAATATTGGCTGCAGCCAGCATGCCTGTACAGGTAATGAATTACATTTCATTAATCTGCTCCATGTTAATCTGCTCACATGCTTTTAAGACCAAATCCTGTCCTCTCATTCCACTGAAGTGATTTGTGTGCACTAGGGGTTGCCAAATGTTGCCCTTTAAACTCACATTTGAACTTCATTAGTGGCCCTGTTGCTGGAAACATTGCTATAAGGGACTTCTATGTCACAGCTAATCTTCAAAGACTTTAATCTGTAGGAAAGGTTTTAAAGAGATTACTCTTTGCAAAACAGATGTGTGTATTTTAAATTATGCAATGCATTAATTCATATTAATTATGGAATGCAAAAGACATTCTATCCAATGTTTTATAAAGTCATTGATGATTTTTATGTTGTTTGAAGAAAAAAATAATTCAAATTACATATGAAACTTACTTGTGGGAAATTGTTACATGATTAAAACCCAGAGAGAATTTCCAAGACAAATGTGTTTTTATTAATCACTTATGGATGTAATATGTATTCCTATAAAAGACTTGTGCCATGGAACTTTTTCAAAAATCTAATAATCTGTGTTTAATTTACTAGATGTTTAACGTTTGCAGTATACCCACACCTTTTCACCTTTTGGATTTCAAAGTTAAAGCTGCATGTCTTTCAAATCTGTGGAACTAAACATGTCTGTGCATTTACAGCAGTCTCCAGATGGTTGAACACTGGCTTCTGAATTCCCTCTCTGTGCTGGAACTTGCAGTTCAGTTTCTATCACCTATTATTATTATTCCTCATCTGCCAATTATCTGTTCAATGTGTTCCAGGGGCCACTGGAAAAGTCTCTGCAGAACTCTGTGGTTTCAGAACGTCAAAGAAATGTAGAACACAAAGTGTCAGCCATCAAGAACAGTGCTCAGGTAGTTTTTTTGCCCTGTTTGCTGTCTCTGCCCACATGATTTTCATACAGACACACCTGAACTATCTCACAGCACAGTGACTTCTGCCAACAGACATACCAACCACATTCTATTATGCCAAGGACATCTGCCCAGACTAACTGCTCAGGACACACCTGGATCCTCGGGTGTTAGCAGCTGTCTGAGCTCAGTGGGAGAGCTGCCTATTTTAAAGCTATCACGCTCATCCCTGTGTGAGTTGCAGACAGACCCCTGAGTGCAGTGAGAGCATACCTACAGTCTCTGAAAAGATGCGAGGTTCAGAAAATGTACTTTTTCACCTCCTTTAGCTGGATCAGCAGTAGCTTAACCTTCATGACCTCTGAGTCATGCACCAAGACCTTTGGTCAAGCCGAAGGCTACGTGACATAATTACGTGGTTTGGAGACATGAGGGGACAAGAACACTGGGAGCTGATGGTAACCACTCTCTAGGAGTTTCTCATACCATTGCAGGGCAGAGCTGGGCTGAGTCAAACCCGTAGCTATGTCCCAGAGACCTTGAAATCTCAGAGAACACCTGCCCATTCAGTTCAAGGCAGGATAAGGATTCAGATTACCCACGTTTTTTTTGCTATCCCAGCCCCACTTTCAGCTTTGCATCAGTCTCGGTGTGGAAATTATATTTGAAATACCTGTCCATATGTTGTTCAAGAGTAAGGCTTTTGGTGTACTGGAAAGAGATCCTAGCAGCATTCTCTCATCAGTGTCTCCTTTCACAGAGAAGAAGGGTTAGAGAGATCAAACCCTTAGAAGGATAAAGGTAGTTTCAGAAGAATGCAATACTAGATCTCTATCTACAAATAACGTTGTAAAATAAGAGTTGCAGAGCAGACGAAGCAGCAGCCTGTCATGCTGCTTCTTCTGCCTGTGTGGGGAAGCACAGCCACCCCTGAAGGACCAGTGAAAATGAGAACATTTTCTAGATACCGGGGTTTTTTTTAGCAGGCAATTAAGTTGAGCACAGAAATTAGCCAGCTCCTTGTGTATGTAATTTCATACTTTACACATATAATTTAAAACTTCAGTCTCCAAAATAAAGAGTAAACCAAAATGGCTAATTGTGTGTGGGCTCATTTAGCAAACAAGTTTCTGTATTTTCACAGACACTTAATGTGCACGTCTTAGGGAACTAAAAAGGATTGTTTATGAGTTGTTGGCAAAATCAAGGATTCCTATAAACAGCACAGAAACAGTCCTTCAAAGTACAACAGATAATTGCCTACAGTTTTATTTTCCTTTTTTGAATTGTCATTGATTGGTTACTAGAAAATATCTTCAACATTTTTTTATAGCACATACGAAAAGAAACTTGCAAAATGCCAAAGCAGCAAAAACGTTTCATTTCTTTATCCATATTCTTAAGTTCTGTAAATAAACTCTGTGAGCTCTACTCCTGTGTGTGACTCCCCCTTTTTTTTGGCTTTGCACACTTGGCTTGGTTTGGGATAAATTTGGAGGAATACACCCCAATTCAATTTCCATTTAAGTAAATACAAAATTATCCCTTTGTCCTGCTTTAAAGTTTCAAGAAGAGAGTAACATTATTGGCATAACAATTTCAGTTTAGCTCAAGCTAACACAATCATTCCTACTTTCCACTATGTCATTGCACTAGTAAACAAGAAGGGCTAAAGCTGAATCAACCACTGTTGACTGCAGGATAGAGGATAATATTTGACTTTCTAAACAAGTAAAATAAATCCGTAGCTATAAACATGTATTTATTATTCAAGCATCCTTTTACAAGATAGTAAATAAGAGTTCCCAGAACTGTTCAGGGGTTTTCAAGTGGTAAGAAAGGAAAATACTACATCATGCATTTGTTCGTTTCTTTTCTGGGAAAGATGACTGACCAAGATGTGAAATACTTGGAAGATCTGCAAGAGGAATTTGACTTCAGGTATAAAACAATACAGAGCTTAGGTAAGAGTTTTTATACTAAATTTTAGATTCTTTAGGAAATGGCTGATTCTGCAGCTAGACTCTGGCATCAGGGGGTTTTGTGCATTACTTAAATAATATATGTAAACATAAAAATGGATCTTTAGTTTATATAAAGTGATAGTCCTGGAACATAATGACTCTTTTTGGGTTAAGAGGGTAAAGAGGATCATGTTAAGAAAGTATAGTTATTTCCTATGGGTAAGCTGCATAATAGTACATAAAGTAGTACATTTCTTAATTTAAAGAACCTATTTTTCAATTTCCCCACCTTTTACATGGCCCTTCTTTGGCAGAATGAGGAAGAGACACTTCTTTCCCAGAGCTGTGCAAAACTGATTTTTGTAGCCTCTAACTTGACTTTCTGTTCTTTTTTGACCACAGTGGTGATAACCAGCTGGTAAGCACTCTGAATGCATGTTTGACCAGCCTGGGGTGGTTGAGATCTGCACGTGGCAACAGTCCTTGCATGATCTCTTTCAGAAAAGAAACTGGGGTCCGCTTGTGTCTGCTCAGATATCTTTATATCATCTTCCTTTGAACATGCAAAGATACGTCCGAGTCCTTAAGCACATCAATCCTAATTGTTGAAGGATGGATACGACCCAGCAATCAGAAGAGCTGCCACGGTTTAATGAGTTGCTAGTCATCAGGCCAATCATAATTACTGACCACACAGATAACTGAAAGTTGCCCCACTTGCAAAATAAAACATGCTGATGTGAATGACTTTCAGGGCTTAAAATTCCACTGCTCTGCTCCAGCGCAGCCAGCTTACAGTGTGTGGGAGCGATTGCTGTGGCTGAGCTGCTGATGGTTACTTGTCTGCTTCTACTGAAACATCTACCCTAACTCACTAGGAAGGCATCAACCCAGAGCTTAGCAGACACACAGCTGGCACTGATTTCTTTTTTGAATGTAGCATGAAAGATGCAAAAGGTCGAGAAAAGTGAGGGTGGGGAAGAGCTGCATGTGTAAGAGCATGGGTGAGGTTAGGGACTCTTGAAACTAGTGCATGATCCAGAGAAGGACAAAAGTTAGAGAAAGGGGGAAATACCCAGTGATCAGTGCTCCTGGCTGCTGAAATTCCCCTGGCAATGAACACTTTATCTCTGTTTCAAATGCCTCTCAGCCAGACATTGTAATTCACATCAAGTCCGAAGGGCTTTAGCCTAACTGCTGACACCACGAGCGCATTTGTGTGTACAGATCAATCATTGATCCAAGCCAGATGTACATAATACACAGGAGTATGCACAAGGATGAGAAATTTAGAGAACTCTGGGTATCATCTGTGTGTTTTCTGCCTTTTCCTGCCCCACATACACATCTACAGACATTAAACCTTATGTTAAACTAGTACTAAAGTTAGTCCTTTCAAATGAAATATGCTGTTACATAATCTACTGATGTCCACAGTTTATTTTTTCACTACTTCATGCTGCAGTCTAGTCGTGGTTTTTTTCCTCTCCTCCCCTTATAAACACGCACATGCACCCACACATGTATTTATACTGATTTTTTTTTATCCCCTTCAGAGCAGAATGACAAAAACAGCGCCCTCATTAAACAGGAAATGTTGGCGTTGCAGGCAATGCTCAATACTTTGGACTACAAGAGAAAGGTTAGTGACAATATTTTGTCATTTGTGGTTAATCTGCTTTCTCCCCTTATTCCCACACCAAATACTCAAATGCATATGTGTGCCTTTTTAAATTCTCATTTCAGAAGAACAGACGAATTGCACAGGAATTAAAAATTTACAAAATATTTGGGTGGGTCTGAGTGATTTTGACTAAAAGTTAAGAAATTGTCAATCAAGGATATGGTTCTGCACACCTCAAGAGTGAAGCAATTTGTTAGAGACAATGGGGAGTGGGGGTTTATGATTAAATCACGCAAACAAAAAACCAGTGCATTTTATATGATGCAAAACAAAAGCAGAACTTCTTGAACTTGACAGAGCTTGCAAGTGTCAAAATCTTGGAGGTGTTATGCCCACAAAGAATGCAACAATCTTCCCTCCTACCCTCCCCAAAGAAAAAGTTTTACTGAAGAAGAGTTCATAGAGATTCAGGATTAATGTACAATGGGTGATGAATCCTGTCACTGATGCAATAGGAACTAAATATGGTTACTTTCAGAATAATTGAAAAAGCTGTAATAAGCGCTTCATGATAATTGCTGAATTTTGCAGCTGTTGCCTGAGGTCAGTTTGTGACACCTTTCCTATTTTACAGGAAGTGCTCAGTAAAATAGGGCGTGTGATCCATGAGATTGATATGCTGATGAGCAACATGCTGACTGAGGAGCTGCTGGACTGGAAGAGACGGCAGCAGATCGCCTGCATCGGGGGGCCCCTGCACGGGGGGCTCGATCAGCTCCAGAACTGGTAAACCTGCCTTGACCTCGTGTTTCCACTGAAAACCACAGGAAGTCTGCTGCACTTGAAATGATCGTTCCTTTAGATCAGCTGCAACAGCAGCAAATTCATCAGCAGCTAAGAAAGTAAATAACTAAAAGGTGCTAACTAAAAGTGATGCGGTGGGCAACACTTGCTATTCAGAATTAACATGATGGTGAACTGCTGAGCCTGACTCGTGGCACTCACTCATTTTTGGGTTTGACAGTTCCTCCAGAGACATGAGACGCACTCTCTCTGGAGTTTTGCTTGAGTAAGAATGGTGCTGACTGAGTTTGTCATTGAAGACAGTGGGAGTTGTGTCTAGGCAGGGGCTGGGTAGAGGCTTTATGCTTTGACTCACTCCTCCAGACTTCACACTGTGCAGGAATTGAATGGCAGTAGTCTCTGTGGTGGCAACTCTGAAGAGATTGCAAGTAAAAAGAAAGTAGCATTATATTTAAAAGATAATGTACTCAGAGAATGTCAACATATCATGGTCATTTCTCTCCCATCAAAACTCTCATATGGAAAAGCTGAAGTAAAACTTAAGAAGTAAAAAGGAAGGAAAATTACCAAGAAAATTTTAGGATAATTTTAGGATTGAAAAAAAAAAGCATTTTTTTCCTTCTTTTTTTTTTTTTTTGTGTAGGTTCCTTTTTGTTTTACTGAAGTGCTTTTTTTCCCATGAAGATGCTAAAAATAGCTTAAAAATGTAATTTTATACACACCTTCCCTATTGAACTGTTAGCAAGTGTATTTGGATTTATTTTTCCTTACTGCTTTTACATGCCTTCAGTCTTGTTAGCCTACTCATTTTGTATAAATATTATCCTTTTTAAAGAGTACATTTTGCAAAACTACTGGGCTGCAGGAAAGAATTAATGCTGGCATGAGTGCCCTGCATGTACGACATCAGGACCCTGTAAATATTTCTTCCAAATTGTCACAGACAATTGCGTTGTTGTGAAAATATTTATCTTTCAAGATAAAGCAGGTGATGTGCCCAATGTATTTATAAACTCCTGTAAACAAAAGATGAATGGATGTGAGCTTGGGCAGAGCTGGAAAGCATAATTCAGTACAAATTCTGATTTTCCCCAAGCAAGAACTTCAGTAGTTCTTGTGTTCTAAGAAATTGTTTTCACGAAAGATTGCAAACTAATTCTTTGTCTTGCTGTAGCTTTACGCTGTTGGCAGAGAGTCTCTTTCAAGTCAGAAGGCAACTAGAAAAGCTGGACGAACTCTTGACCAGGCTGACTTACGATGGGGACCCTATTCCTGTGCAAAGACCTCAGCTGCTGGAAAAAGTCAACTTTCTGCTCTACAACCTCTTCCGGAAGTGCGTAAGCCACTGCCAACATACAGAACTTTACCTGAACTGGTACAACAGTGAGAACACACTGTTAAGAAGGGAAAAAAAAAAAAAGGAAAAGGAAAAAAGTTTGAATATCTGAGGATTTTAAGGACCAGGTTCCTAATATAAGAAGTATGTACAGCTGTCATCAAAACTCATAGAAACTGAAGGTGCCAGGCAGCTTCTCATGAATAGCATTTAAGGGTTTGTCATCAAGTTCTGACTCTAAGTGCGTGCCAGAAATCCCCTTATTTTAGGAGGAGTTATGTACATTCTGCTGAGCAAAGTTGGGGGGTTTTGTGTTTGTAGGCTTGCCATTTTTTTTAAGGTAAATGTGTCTTGTCTTTACTCTTACCCACCAAGATACTCTTCCTGCTGCCCTCCCAACTCATCCTTCTATTAATAGATAAAATATTATCATCATTTCTCTTGTCTTTTGTACTGGCTATACTAGAGATATACCACAAGTGAGTCTCTGAAAGCAAAGTATGCTCAACTGTTGGAGATATACATATATATTAAAAAATTTAAATTATAGTTTAATTATAGTTTAATATATATAGTTTCATTTCCTTGGAGCCATGCTCAGTGTATTTTCATACTCTGTTTTATGGTTCTGATAAAAGTTTAGAAAACCAAGACTTTCATCATCGTTGTATTTTAGGACTATAGAATTTGGTGTGATTTTCAATGTGTTCCAAGTATCTGTTTCTTATGGGATCAATTTAAATGAAAGTTAGACCACTGGATAATTTTGAGAACGGAGAGTTGGAATGCAGACCTCCCACTTCAGAATCTGTAGAGAAATAAGTCTTTAAGAGATACCAGCCCCACTCCCCTCTCCCCCCCCCAAAAAACAGCTGTTTGTTCATACACATTCCTAAAAATCCATTTGTTTCACTTCTTCTCACACAGCTCCTTCGTGGTTGAAAGGCAGCCCTGCATGCCAACACATCCCCAGAGGCCAATGGTTCTCAAAACTTTAATACAGTTCACTGTTAAATTAAGGTAAGGGAAAAAATCTGATATCAAGTCCTTCATTTGTGTACAGTATTTTATCCTAGGAGAACCTAGAAAGCAAAGCAGACAACTTGTGTTAAGGATCCTTTCAGCTGCAGGGAGATTTTCTGGAATGGGGATATGAAGTCCACAGAATCCGTCACGCAGAACAAGTGGCAGTAGAGAGTAAAACACGAGGAAGAAAGGCACATTGTGGCTAAAGGCGGCACCTTCAGGGTTCTGTATGCATTGAATTCTTGTTCTAATGACTTTACAAACTGAGTAAATAATGATCCATATCATACAAGCCAAAATCAGAATACTCAGAGCCACTTCTGCACAGAGGAAAGAGAAACTGGTGCATTTTGGGGGTCTCTGGTGAATCAGAGACGTTATTTCTCTCCCAGTAGCTCCTTGCCTGACTTTGTGACAGAACAAAAATTGGAGAGGAACTCTCATTTAATTTCCACCTCACAGCACAAAGCACATGGAGGGTTGGGGGTGAGAAAAGGTACATGAAGGAAAGCACACACAACAATCTGTGGTGCAGTCAGAGATTATACAAATCCATCTCCTAATTATTACTACTTTGATGTCTCTCCAGCCATTCCCTCAAACACATGCTAACTTTTCCACACACTTGGAGGGTAGGGCACCCACCACTGGTACAGCCCAGCTTCTCTTTCTGAGTACTTAAACCCTGTAAATTGTGTTATAATCCTAGATGGCTAATCTGTTTTCAGATTATAATAATTTCTGATAACTTTAATCTGGAGTAACTACTCTGGTGTTTTCTAGTGAGACATTTATTCTGTTAATATTCACTCTCTCATTTTCTGTTTTGAAGGTTGCTAATTAAATTGCCAGAGCTGAACTACCAGATCAGAGTGAAAGCAACTATTGACAAGTAAGAAACTTAAAAGTGAAGATATTCTCTTTCTCCCTACAGACAACACAGGTTTTTTCAGTGGCTACCCTATCTAATTTTAAAACTGCTTTTAAAAGGAAAAGAAAAAAAAATTAAAAACCCCCACCAGTTAAAAGATTAGAGTGACACTTCCTTTTTATCTGGAAGATTCCTTTTTTTAAAACAAAGCTGCTAAGTCTAATTGATGTTTTCAAATTGGAGGCAAGAAGTCCATTTACAATTTGTCTCAAGACTTAGAAAAAATTCATCAGACTGATACAGCAGCATCACACAAAAACTTGAAATCAAACTGTATTGCATTTATGGCATAGTTAGGTTTGAAATACCTCCAAGCTCTCACCATGCACCAACCCCAGCCCTTGGTACAGCTACCTCCCTCCTGCTGCTTGTTGTGCTTCTGCAAGCCCCTAAAAAACACCTTGACTGCATGGACATAAATGTTGGCTTACAAGAAAGAGGGAAAACACCCAGTAAGGAGGGAGCAAGAGAGAAGCCAGGGCTGTTTCTCTCAAAAGCCGTGTACTGTCCGATAGTAAAGAGCAAGATAAAATACACTGCCTACATATGGCCAGATGCAAAAGTCTGAATGGACAGTATGAATTTCAGTTCTTCAGTTTAAAAATTGTAGTTGTGTTGTCAATGCAAACCAGCTCTGACCAGGCAAAATCTACCATCTGAGATATGCTTCTCAGTACAAGTCATGGCTTACCCATTTACTGATTCACAATCTGTTTCCTCTCCCCCACCCCTCTTCTCTTTTAGGAATGTTTCAACTGTAAGGTAAGACAATAAAAGTATCACATTTATTAAATTTTCCAATGCAATGGTGTTTGAATACATAATTTCAATACACGTAATGTCCTCCCCAGTAACCGGAGGTTCGTTCTGTGCGGAACGCACGTGAAAGCCATGAACACGGATGAGTCTGCAAATGGAAGCCTGTCAGTAGAATTTCGACACTTGGTAGGTTTGACTGCTTTTTTTTGACTGTTGTGTACTTCTGGTAGAGAAATAAAAGATTCTTTGGAAGCTATGGAGGGAGAACTGTATTACTGTCAAGGCCACACTCATTTTCCTTCGGCTTATATGGGAAGTTTACTCCTAGAAACTCTTTATGCCATTCCATACCTTATCCATTCCATAAAATAAGACTATATATTTTCACAGAAATGACAAAGCAAATCCCAATTACCACCAGAAAAGGAAAGACTAATCATGCTGAATTAAAAAGCTGCTCAGAAACTGAGTTTGGTTAAAAAAAACCCCAAAACACCAAACCAACAACAACAAAACAAACCCCAAACAGAAAAACCCAACACACAGAACAAACAGACAAAAACCCTAAACCACACCACAATTTTCTAGGGGAAAGAGAATTGAATGCTTGAAATCTATCGGAAATTAATGCCTGTGATAACAGCCTTGTGAGAGACTAGAGCACTGCTTCTGTGACTTCTCTGAGAGCCCAGTGAGTCCTGCTTTCTGACTAACACTCCCTTGCCTGTGCTATTTTTGGGGCTTAACCACAGATGCAGTGCCTTGGTGTAGTTTTGCAAAAGGAGATTAAGACCGATGGTCTTTAGCGCTTTTTTGTGTTATACACTTGGCAAGCACCCTAATTAATGCTTCGTTACATTCATTTAGTTTCTTAAAAATTCTTTAAAAATATCAAACAGCCCCTCACTGAATAGAATTTTCGAGGTGTAGTGTCAAGAGTCTTCATAAGACTTCATTTGTATATTGCAAATAAAGTTTTATTATAACTAAGAACATCCTGGTTACAAATTATGTTCTTTACATGTACTTCTGTCTATAGTCTCTCTGACACATAAATATTGCTTTGCTTTATTCAGCAACCCAAAGAAATGAAAACAAGTGCTGGAAGCAAAGGAAATGAGGTTTGTACATTTATTTTACGTGTTGTTTTTGCTTACTCTTGCAAGTATTTCATATTTGATTTTATTTAAATCAAAGTTGTTAGATTCTGAAATACGTACTAGGGACAGGATCCAGTTATTATGTTAGTGTAAGTATAATGAGAACTGTTTGGAATGACTCAAACTGTAATTGTATGCCTTAAGTTTGTATATTGAAAAAGTTCCAATAGAAGGTAGAGAGTAATAATCCAAATTTGTGCCTTCCTCTCAAAGGTTACCTTTTTGGTCATTTACATTTGGAAAAAAAAACCCAAACCCAAGCTTTCAAAGTTTTTTTTGTTGAAATAATTGTTTCCTATAGGAAAGGTCCTTTAAATATATGTTCTACTGGCCAGGTTCACAGCTGAAGTCAGGGTGTCATTATTTTTGTATCAAAGGGGTTTGCTGCCTCAGCCAGGACCAAAAATGTGCTTAATTTACCGACACTCGTCTCAGCCCGGTCGTAGGTTCCCCTCTCGTGGTGACTCTGTGTATGGCACAACAACACTAAAAGCAGCATAACTGAGGGTAAAGTTGAATTAGCAAGCTAAAAAAAAAAATTTTAAAAAAAAAAATAAAATCACTCATATCACAGCCCACATAGCTGTAGTTTTATAAGCACAACAGTTATTTGAAGTAGTATTCAAGTACAAAGCAAAAAGGTGTGATCAGCATGAAGAATTTTACCAAAAGCTAGAGCAGAAGATACTTGTGCCCGTTTCACCCACATTTCTGAACAGAACAACTCACAACCCGATTAGCAAGACTGAAACTCAAGGCTCACCTCCCAGTTACTTTGCAACTTACAAAATCACTGACATCACAACAAGCAAATGCAAAAATGTAGGTTAAGAAATACTGGCACTCTGCTTTTGGCAGCATTTTCCTCCCACTTCCACACATTGTGCCTTTAAGACTATCTAAAGCTATCATCGGGCTGTGGAGAATGAGGACAGCTCAACTGTGACCTGGTTCACTGCTGATTTCCTCAAACAGAGCCTCTCCTTGGCCAAGTCAGTCTGTGAAAGTGGTTATTAGCAGAAGAAGAGTTGGGATTTTCTTTGTTAACAGCAACTATAATACTTTCAAAACTTGGTTTGTTATAGGACGTTCAGTATGCTAAAAATGTAGTTAAACATAACTGGCCTCATTAAAAAAAGTGGAAGTTCTCTATTTTAGATTTGTCCTTTCATGCAGATGTACCTTTTTGCCTAGACGATTTTTCCATGAGAAAAATTTGTTTCTGCAAAATCATAATGAGGGGAAGAAGGGTGGTTTCACCAACCCTTTTCAACTTTGTGTCGGCAATAGAGGTTGAGCTGGATTGATTCAACCTGTATGAAAACATCTGAGCTCATTTGATGGATGAGTGTTTCATGTAAAAGCCTTCAGGTCTAAGCTGGATTTTCCCTTTGCAAGGCAGATTTATTATTCAGATGCCTAAAGATCTCCTGTGGTCTCAATTCCTCATTTATTCAGTGTCTTTTATTGCAGTGGCCTGTACATACCCTGGAGGATGTGCTCCATGGGAAAGATAAGGCCACGAGGTCCTCTGCCAAGAAATAGTTTTATTTTACATTGACTGAAAGCAGAATATTTCAATAAGGGAAAGCATTTTGATTTGCAACTTTTTATTTCTTTTTCTAAAAGAAAAGTCTGACAAAACAAACGCATGATGGGGAGGGAAAGAAAAACAACAAAGAAAACAGGAAAAGGACAAATACATTTTTATACTTTGAGATCTGGGGATAGAAGTGTATTTCGAAAGATCTGTTTCCTAAGGGGCAGAGATTTGGATCTTTACAGAGCTATGCTGGTTTGTAATCAACAAATGCTTGTACTACAAACTTTAATCAACGATGACAAATAGATTTTATTTTTTTTCCATCCAAGAAAAGCTTGGGGTTTTAATACCAGATTTACTTTGGATTAATGATTTAGGCCTCTACTTCAACTTGTACCATCTCAGTACACACAGCAAACCTGGATGAAGGCCTATTTGTCTTTAAAGCTGTGGCTATTTGCTTTGTTTCTAGTTTGTTTCTCCTTGAAGTCGAACATCTCTGTTCAAAGTCAAATTGTCAATCAGTGAGGAAACTTTAGGAAAAGGAAAGTTGGAGACAACCTTTATCAGACACACAGAATTATCTGTTAACTTCTTGTGGGCAAATCTGTGTTTAAAAGTACCATTTTAGAAAAAGTTAAAAGTTTAGAAGTACTCTTTTAACACTATTCACGTTTTTTTTTTAGATTCATCAGAAAAAATACCAGGCTTCTGGACTAATTTAATGTCATAGTTGAACAAACAAATTGTTTCCTTCACTTCCTTCTTTTCCTGTTCTGCTTATATATTTGATATGAGTTTTCTTTCCAAGTGTGACCTCAGCAGCTGGATCACTAAAACAGTGTTAAACACCAACTGTGCACTCACAGCTTTATAACCTCCTTACTCCCTCAGGGCCCTCACATGGTGACCGAGGAACTGCACTCCATCAGCTTTGAAACACAGGTCTGCCTGTACGGATTGACCATAAATTTGGAAGTGAGTATTTGGGACAGATTTTCTGGGGCAGGAATAAAAGGCATTTTCCAGCATTTCATAGAAGAACAACTGTGTTGGGCCAGACCACAGGTCTGCCTACCCTCAGTGAGGCCCTCAGCAGTAACCACAAGATTTCCAGAACTTCTGGAAAAGAAGTCTATGCTTTGGGAAGAAAGAGAGGCTAAAAAACCAAAGCACAGCACAGCACTAATAGTTTCCTCAGCAGCATTTACACATTGCGTTCATTCTCTCCACCAGACCAGCTCTTTGCCTGTGGTGATGATTTCCAATGTCAGCCAACTGCCCAATGCCTGGGCCTCTATTATTTGGTACAATCTGTCAACCAACGATCCTCAGGTAGGTCCTCAGTAGACAAATACCGACTTCCTGCATTTTCACATTTGTGTTATTTGGTTATTAAATACATTAAGTATAAAAAAGATGTATTTCCCTCTTGAACTGGCCTTATTTTTTTCACATACACTGTTATCAACATCACACTTTAATGTTGTCCTCTTTATCTTTCTTTTCCTGCCCAGATATAAAACCACATGCACACTTAGCTTTCCTTTTTGTAGCCTAAAGTAGCAGTTCTTAAACTAAGGAAAGGTGACAGCCCTTCTCCACAACTTCTATAACTTCTGCAGTTTGAATTTATCTTTCTTGGGTGTGGCTGACTAAAACTAGAGCTATTAGAAGGTAACTCTACCAGTACAACTCCAAACCATGAAAGCAGGCATATAGGTGAGTCTCTAATGTACTTAAGTGCTGCTTTCCACCATGGATTTTACAGGAACTTGTGCTTTCTGTGGAGAAGATTATAAATGTTAAGTAGCAGCTTCTAGTGGCTCTAACCCTGAGCAAAGGCAGAATCATTCTTTCAAAGGCTGCAGCTGTCTCAGCACATATTTTAGATTCAGTCGCTGTTACTGTATTTGCAGACTGTGGAACAGTGCTGTCTGTCAATGGCTCTCGGGCTTTCAGCTGGGCATTAGTGCAGTCACATGGATGCTCGGAGGAGGGAAGGGGTCAGACGGTCCGCCATGGTGGCAGGCCAGCTCACCAGCAGGCTGGACAGCATTATTGCTCTGTGATACTCCAAAGAGTTTTTGCACAGTCTTCAGTATGTCCACGGTGTGTACAATCCAAAAGAAACAAATGAAAAAACTAAGATAAGCCAAATGATTCAACAGCACATCACCATATCAGTATGTAATGGTTTAAGGTTTCCATGCACTAAACATTAAAATATAGTGATAATGTCTAGATTTTTCAGACAGGATTTAAGCACATTTTCACTGTCTTTACAAGGACACTACTAGAAGCATAGCAAGGTATTTTAGCATCCAAGATGCGCACAGGGACTTAAGCTCTCTCTAGGAGTGTCGCCCTACAACTCTTCTCAGGCACCCCACTGGACCTTGCTGGGTGCCTGCAGGTGGGAGGGCCCACACGTTTTCCCCAATGCTTCCCCACACACAGAGCTGACTTTCAACACTTCCAGATTCTGCTCAAGTACTTGCAGCCTCCTGCTACAGCCTGGTATGTATTTCATGGATGCTATCTAAACAAAGCCTTCATTCTGTTGCAGAATTTGTCTTTCTTCAACAACCCCCCTGCTGCCACTTTAAGCCAGCTCTTAGAAGTACTGAGCTGGCAATTTTCATCGTATGTAGGTCGTGGACTCAATTCTGAACAGCTCAACATGCTGGCAGAGAAACTTACGGGTAAGTGGGTAGAAATACACAGACTTTATTTGCTTTGGGGTTCTTGTATTTGATGGCTACAGGTAAGGGCTTTAAGCACCTGTTGTGGTTTAGCAACAGCTGGCAACTAAGCCCCACACAGCCACTCACTCGCTCCCCCAGAGTGAGATGGGGAGAGAATTGGAAGAGTAAAAGTGGGAAAACTCAGAGGTCAAGATAAAGACAGATGAACAGGTAAAGCAAAAGCCACACGTGCACACAAGACAAACAAGGAATTCATTCACTACTTCCCATCTGCAGGCAAGTGTTCAGCCTGGAAATCAGGGCTGGATCCATCACATGTAAGAGTTAGTTGGGAAGACACATGTAATCATCCCAAACATCCCCTCCTTCCTCCTAGTTTGAGCATGTCACGATATGGTGCAGAATATTCTTTTGGTCAGTTAGGATCAGCTGTCCCAGCTGTGTCCTCTCCCAACTTCGCAGCACTCCCAGCCTCTTTGCTCATGGGGTGGGGTGAGAGGCAGAAAAGACCTTGACTGTGTGTAAGCCCTGCTCAGCAAGAACTACAACATCCCTGTATTACCAACACTGTTTCCAGCACAAGTCCAAAACACACCAGCTACTGTGAAGAAAAGGAACTCTACCCCAGCCAAAACCAGCATGGCCTGACCTCCACTTCCAGGGCTGATGTCAAAAATGTCACAATGACATTTTTTTTCTTTAAAGAAAAGCAGGCATCAGCTTATTCTTATCACAAAGTAATTCAACTTTCAAACTTCCAGGCTGCTCAACTGAAGGAAGAGGGCATCAAAGTCACACTGAACTGTGATGTTATTTTGCTTCCTGAACAATTATCTCTTGCATCTGAAATCAAAAGGAAGTATTTTTGCTTGCTTATGAGGTTTGGTTTGGGGTTAGTTTCATTTTAAGTACCTGTCCTTGTGGGTCTGTTCACTTCTGGGACCTCACGAGAGATGCTTCGCTGGTGTCAGCACAGCAAAGAGGCCCTGTAACCTCAGCGAGATGAGCTATTGACTACTCTGAGACCCAAGTGTGCCCAAGAAGGGAGAGGCCTTGGGGAAAACTGAGAAGTAACATTTAGGCTAAAAACTGAAACTGAGCACACAGTGTTGCAGACACCAAGTCATGGGCTACTTTAGGCAAATATTCCCAAAACTACGATTATCACCTGCTTCAAAAAAACACAGAAAAACAGATCTACAGTCCCTTAGCATGCCCCTATCCCTCCTTCCCTCCCTCCCCAAGTCTGTATGAACTGTACTTCTCCCCTCACCCACCTCTACATATATCAAGCTATATCTATTTCATTACTTCAGAATAATACATGCACCATCTGGGCTTTTTTTTTTCTTTCAGGACAACAAGTCAGTTACAATGATTTTCAACTATCCTGGGCAAAGTTCTGCAAGGTACTGTTCCAAAAGTAAAACTAGACTCTTATATCTCATAACACCCACAGCCATGCCTATCTCTGTTTCTCTGATGCTACTGATAAGATTCTCACTTGCCATATGTGGGACTTACAGCTCAGCACAATCACATCCCTTGTAAAAATTTAACTAGGAAAATAACACTTCCAGAAGCGTAAATCTTGGGATTAGGGATCTAGTTAGTTATGTTGCTACGGATATCAGAAATTGCCATTTTAGTGTGCTTTACATATTTCTGTAAATGATCAATTGAAAGTCTTATCCAAGCATGTAATATATTTTTCGTAAAGCATAGGTACTATTTTTGTATTCTGAGTTTTGACCTAAATTATTTCAAGACAGTCAATATATGCAATAACTTTGATGAGGAACAGAGAATGTATTGATAAAGAAGGGTAAGCTCGTTTAATTCTCATTAACTACGTTATTTAAACAAGTACAGAACCTTGGAAGGAAGTTCAACTTTCTCATCTTCATTTCACTCAAATGTGATTTTCTAACTAGGAAGAAACAACAGATGTGATTTTTCTTTTTTTCCTTGAAAAATGAGGTGCTTCCAGTGCATATCTTAAAAATCAGTTGGTTTTATGTCAGGTTGAAAGAGAAATGTTACTCAAAACCGCAGCTCAAATTGTCATTCTCACTTGAGCAAAATAGCTTACTCTTAAGAAACTGAGAAGAAACTATGTCATGTGAACGTTGGGTAACACCACTCTCACGATTCTCTTCTTGTGTGTGTTGGTTTTCTTTGTGTTTTGTGGTTGTTTTTAACCGTTAGGAGCATTTGCCTGGGAAGTCTTTTACCTTTTGGGTTTGGCTTGAAGCAATCCTGGACTTGATTAAAAAACACATTCTCCCTCTTTGGATTGATGGGTGAGCAACAAGGGAACTGCTGTATATTGGTCTCTCTCCACTTTTTCTCTGTCCTTTACTAATCTCAGTTTTAGCTACACAGAGGAGTATTTGCAATGAGTTTAATACTTCTGTCTCCCTTCTCCCATTTATAGCTTTTGGAAATTTTTGCCAAAGGGGAACAACACTGAATCCCTTAGAAATGCAGTTTTAGATCTGTTCTTCAGTTCTGTCTCTGCAGTCAAGTACTGGGATAAATTTCATCAGGCTTCACAGTACTTCGAGCTCAATGCCATACTTCACATGTAAATCACACAAAGCTTTGGTGACAGTCTCCAGGCCTTATAAAGCTTTGTAACCACGTTTTGAAAACCTGTATAAAGTCTGGCCAGATCAAGCCCAGGCTGGATAGAGCTCTGGGCAATCCAGTCTGGTGAAAAATGTCCCTGTCCACAGCAGGGGGTTTGGAACCAGGTGACCTTTAAGGTCCCTTCCAACCCAGGCCCTTCTATGATTCTACACATTGCCCAGATCAAAGTTTGTATTTTTTTCCAAAAGTAAACCCATGATTTCCTGTTATACCTCAGGTACGTGATGGGATTTGTAAGCAAAGAAAAGGAACGAATTCTGCTGAAAGACAAGACACCAGGAACATTTCTATTGAGGTTTAGTGAGAGCAATCTGGGCGGAATTACCTTTACTTGGGTGGATCAGCTAGAAAATGGTAAGTGTAATTTAAAGAAAAAAAACAAAAAACCCCAACCAAACGAAAACCAACCCAAACTCGGCAATATACCTGCAATACAGTTAGTCACATTTTGTTTGGTTTGAAAGTAAAATTCACAAGTATCATGTCATAGTATGGTTTTGGACAAGATACAAGTGTTACAATTTCTCAAACACAAACCAAAACTCTGACATTCCACCTCTGAGTTCTTTATATTAACAAAGCTCTCTGTGAGTTGTACCTTCTTACTGCAGGCCTTAGACTTGTTTCCAAATATGCCAAAATTATATATGGAAAGAAACTAACGTAGGTAAGAACAGGTAAAGCCTATGCAAGTGTAAACCTCAAAAAATGTGTTCCAGCTGCAGATGCTGATCTACAGGTGATGGTGCCTTTGTGTTTTTGCAGGAGATGTAACATTTCACTCGGTGGAACCCTATAACAAAGGTCGCTTATCTGCCCTGCCTTTTGCCGACATACTGCGCGATTACAAAGTTATTATGGCAGACAACGTTCCTGAAAACCCTCTGAAGTACCTGTATCCAGATATCCCCAAAGATAAGGCCTTTGGCAAACACTACAGCTGTCAGCCAAATGAAGGTTGGGCTCCACTTCTCTATTTACCCTTTCTGCACAGCAGCTGTAAAGTCAAGAGGCAATTTTAGGAATGTAGGGAGAGGAGGCAGAGAACAGATGAAGATGCCTCCTTTAATAATCATCTTCAAGAGAACTGTTATAACATGTGTCTATCATTTAGACAGCTTCATTTTGCAAATACATCCGTGGTCTTAGAGGTTACAGTAGAGGTGATGACGATATTTAAAAGAAGTTAAGAAATGGATTTTTTTTTCCTGACTGACGCATCACAAAATTCAGTGCTTGGGTGTTCAAAGGAGAGGAAACTGAACAGTCATCCTGCTTATCAGCTTCATAGTTGTGTTACACTGTAGCATGCTGTTTCTTTAATTTCAAGAAAGCTCAGTATTTCCCAACAGCATGGAAGCCCTACTTTGTTTAATTTCAACCAATGGAACCTCATAAAAAAAGGTTGTTTCTGTGCGCCACCTTTTCCCAATATACTGCACAATTCTAAAGTTGTTATGGCAGATAATGTCCCTGAAAACCCCTGGCAACTGCACTGGAAAATGCAAAAATGCTAAACAAGGATGGTTCCAAATATGTTCAGGCCCACGTTCTTTTTTGTCCCAGTTACATTTTTAGATCAAATTCATTCTCGCTTAAAGAAAGCCCTCAAACCCTTAATTTTTTAATAGATAAAACACATTCTTATAGAATTTCAGTATATAATTCCACTTGAACTCAAATTCCTACAAAACTCAAAAATATTTGGAGGCTACAGGTTTTTTTCTCCCTCTTCATTTTAACTCAGTGGACTTTGCCTAATGCTTCAATCCTCTATAATCTTAAATATATGCTTAATTTCATGCAAAAGACATTGCTGAAGCTGTATCTGTAGAGACAGAGCTCCAAGCATTTGCAGAACTGAAATGTGGAGGCTCAGAGTACCAAACTTCAAGAATTGTGTATTTGCTTTGAAGGCCTAACGAAATCTCTTTCATCAGTTGTGGTGTTATATTGTGATTCATATCAAGAGAGCACAGACAATTCTGTGACTAAGACCTGAACTCAAGGACTAATCTCAGGAATTCCCCTCACTTTTATGGCTATTTATTTATGCAGGGACTTTTCAATTCATTATTGTCTACAGCACTTCAAGCAAATAATCAATTTCAATAGATAATAAAATGACTCAATAATATTTAATTTCTCTACTATTTATTCTAGTCTCAAAGCCCTCAGATGGAGGAGGCAAAGGTTATGTTCCTTCTGTATTTATCCCAGTCTCCAAAATGTAAGTATCCTCACAGGTGTGTTACACTTCAACTGTTATTTTTTATTTAATTTACATCCCATTGCAGAGTTTCCCCTGCATCCCTTCCACGAACTATTTGAAAATAGTTTGGCATGGAAACACAAGGCCAAGGACTGCTAAACACAAGAAAGGGAAATGAAAAACTTTGCCTGCATGGTGCTTTTCCCATTCATGTGGCAAAACATTTGTAAAAATTGAATGCAGATTTTATGGTACTCTGATCTACTTATCTTTCACTGTCTCCTATTTCTCTCCAGCAGCCTGGTATTAAGGCCAAAGAAAAAGAGGATAAACCTGACTCTATCGCCTACATTTTTAAGTGTATACCAGGTTGTTGGCATGTGCTTACAGGGCCACCAGCAAGCCTGAGTACAGGGTTAACAAACTTTAAAAACATTCACCATACTCCACTGATATGCATAAAGTTAGAGGGATTTAAGGTTTTTCTAAGATTATTTTTCTATATTTTTTGTTTGCTTTTTTTTTTCTTTTTAGCTTAAATGATTCTACAGAACCACATTCTCCATCAGATCTTCTTCCAATGTCTCCAAGCGTTTATGCTGTGCTGAGAGAACACCTGAGTCCCACAGCCATTGAAACTGCTGTAAGTTGTAAACTTTCCTATTCACAAGTAAATATTAAGCAAACAGGATGTGTCCAGCACAGATCCTGGTTAATAAAATGCTGCTTGCACAATTATGAAAGAATCAGAGCTCTTTCATCACTTGCTGCACTACATTCTGAAATAATGGTGCAGGTATTTCCTTTTCTAAATGGTGCGGGATACTGCAAGCATCTTGAAAGCACTGGAATTACCTGACATGCTGGCCAATGAACCATGAATGTCAGAACACAAAGATCCCAGAGTTCTTGCGTGAATGAAGGCTTTACACTGACAAATACACGTCACTTATACTAATTCTCCAGACAGCACAAAGGCCTGGACTTGCTCAGGGGAGCTGCCCAAGGAACAGAATTTCCAATTCAGAAAACTTGCACAACTTTTTAATGCTGCAAGTTTTTACACGGGGTTTCAAAGTGCAAAATTAAAAGTCAACTAAAACACTTTCAGCAAAGTAATATTAACTTAGTATGTAGAAAGATTAGGAAAATACTGTACGAAAATCATATTTTAAAAAAAATTCCTCCTTTCTTTATTGACTAGAAAATGTGTTCTGAATCATCATGCCTCAGTCCTCAGAGTAATGAGCCAGGTGGGGATTCGTCCAGCAGGCTTTTCTCGGGAAACACAGCAGTGGTTTGGCTCTAGCAGCTTTAGAAGAAAATCTCCTTTTTAAATACTAGCCCTTAACTTTCTGCATTTTCAATGATTTATGATCTTAAAATGGTTATGTATTTAAAAGCCTGCCAACTCCCCTTCAAATGCCTCTCTGTAAACATTTTTCCCTACCCACAAACAGAATAAAACTAAACCAGAATCCTGACTGTCAATGACTGGAAGTACAGTTACACTTTACATACAAATAGATGAGTTCTTTAATACATCAAGCTGAAGATCTGCTCAAGAGCAAAATATCTTTTTTTATTCTTCACTTTTTACTCCAACAGCACTCGTGACAAACTAGTTCTTTAGCTGAAAACAAAATAACCAGCTTGAATTAAAATTCTGCATTAAAACCTACTCCACCAAATCCAAGACATGTCACCATTCGTTTCTATTTTGGTGTATAACATGTGGAAATGGTTCTGACCTCCTCAACTGCCCTTCTGAACTATGCACACTTTGCTTTCCTGAAGTTTCGGCAGAGTAAAGAATAGTTGGATTCACTTTCGTTTAACATCAAGCTCCAAACATTTTTGGTTTCTTCTTGCAGGCATAGTAAATCTCAAACGAGTTCTATTCAAAGCTTCAAAATAAGCTGTGACCACAGCTATCATTTAGGGTCACAACCTCAAGAAAAGAATATGCCTGGTGGCAAATTGCAGAAGTTAAATACAGTCATGAGGGTTTTAAAGGTATCGAGACAAGTGGTTCAGTGCTGCTAGATGGTGATACTTCTGTAGGCTCTTACTAGAAATGTTTTCAAGTTCTGCCAAAAATTTCATTAAAAAAAGAGTTCTAGAAGATTTTAAAAGAATTCCTTCCTTGCTTTTTCCATTCTATTTACCTTCCTAAATGGAAATGAGGAAAATACGGAGGCTTTTTTTTTATCATCCCAAATTCACACAACAATCTACCCTGCTGAAGGGCTAGCTAAGTACAGCAAGCACACAATCTGCACCGTTAAAGCAATACTACTTCTCCATGAAATGCCAGTAAAAAAGCACCATGTGAGATATAGAAAACAAGAGTGAAATCTGCAGCAGGACAAAATATCCTGCAACTCAGTAACTCAGTCTTACCAAGATATACTTTCCGCAGTCTTGCTGAATTCCTTTCTATTCCCCCCCCCATTCAGCTTCTCTTACCCATCAAAAAAACAAGACTCCAGGAAGAACCCTGCAACACATATCCACAGGCCACAAGAACAACAAAAGTCCATATAAAAATAAATACTGTGCTTATTCCTATTGCAACTGTTTCCCACACAGTGTTTTCTAAAGAGTATTCTTCTATTTTATATATAACTAGAAACAAGATTCTCAGGTCCTTATTGGTATGTATTACATTGTCAAAGTGAGACTGCAGTTACCTTGAGCCAGAGAAGGTTTCATCTGCAGTTACTTTTGAATGAAAAGCTATGAGTGCCACAAGACTAATGTTTTCCTTCTTTTCTTCTAGCTGAGTTCTCCTTACTCAACTGACTGAAGTTCACATACTGGAAAAATCAGTAATCGTGTGAACACTGAGTGGGTTAAAGAAGTCATAATTTTTTTTTTCCTGTCACCTCTGAAAGCCAGCTTTTCCTGGAAACCATTATGTTATTCTTAGGCCTCTTTCTGTTATCAACAACACATAAACAAGGAATTTTCTCCCTCAGAATTCAAATAGCCTTCTGCAAGTCAGATTTGCTGTTGTCACTGATGTAATACCAAATCCTTTCTGGCTTGGAAGTCATTTGACTTCAGTGGGGTGCCAGCAAAGATCAGTTTTACTTGCTAATTTAACTAATTTCCATAGAATTGCTGTAAATATGAGAGCATAAGAACAAAACGTTTTGCTTCTGAAAACAGCATATAAAGATACCTAAAGACATTAATGTGTTTGGAGAAATTAGGATTTATTATGTTAAATACTTTGTGCTTAATCATAATCTTGTACACCACTGATTTAGATACTGATTCAAAGCAAAGATTCTCGTTCCCCTGACTTTGAATGTTCCAGAGGTGTCTGGAGTTTGCTTTTCTCCAAAGATGAATTGCCTTCAGCATAGATTTTTATCTGACACCACATCAGAAGTTGTGGAAGGCAGGTAGGCAAGGCTGGGGAGAGAAGAGAGTTCCAAAAAGGAAGCAGACACAAAACTTGTGGTGTTAAAAAGGCTGTCTCCATTTCACCACTGGAAGAGAGAGTTAGTAAAACCTCCCCCTCTCACAAAATAGTTGCAGAAGTAAATCTATTTGGGCAGGAAGCACTCAGATACTACAGAAAGTACTGTCAGAAAGTCTACAAATAAAACATCCTAGTCTGACGCAGTTTGGATACTAACTGGTCAATGCCAACAGGGAAGCAGTTTTAAAAAACAGTTACTGAAGAGCTGCAGCATTTGCTGACCACCTGGCAATTTGTGCTGCACGACAGGATATTACATGCCTGTCACAGGCTCATTTAATAAGCAGAACAACTAGTCTTTGTAAAAATGGTAAACTGCCCTTTTTAAATACTCTTTTTTTCTTTCAGGCATATTTACTGCTGAGTTTGGGTTGTTTGGTTTTGTTGTTATGGTTTTATTTCCCCCAGTATTATCGCTAAAATCTCTGTTAAATAGAATAATAAACAGACAACTCCAAGGCCACTGTATTTCACAAATGCAGGCTCAATCAAGACCTAAGTCTTGCCCACAGAATACATGGTGAATGCATGCAAAGTTCTTAAAATACAAATCCCTTGAAGATTTGCACCTTACTGCTTTCTCAGGCAGGTATAAATGAGACATCTGCGATGAAAACCTAACCTCCTTGAATCAGTAAGACATGGATTTGACTTTCATTTCTCCTTTCACCCATGCTACTTACATTAGTTGAAAGCCAGTGAGCAGAAGCAAAGTAATGGGATATTTTTGTGATACGTGGAAGTAGATTTCAAAGAAACAAACACATCTTTGTTCATTAGCCAGAGCGATTTAAAGCGAGTTGCACATAAGTTCAGAAAGCATCATGTATAAAATAAAAAACAACAAGAGCAATTCTGTATATAGCATGGTAATATCTGTAATTTATATAACCAGCATGAATAAAATCAGATTTTGGCTTCAAGTTGCATACCCGGACCTCTGTGGATTTTTTTCAAGGCACAACAAAAATAGTCTTGCTGCCTTTTTGTTGACATTAAACTGAGCTACAAGCAGTAACACAGACTTCTAAAGCAGCAAACATTCCCCTCACATCAGCTATTGCACGCCTTTCCATTCCAACCTCTTCTCCCAATCATAATACAAACAAAATTGGGGATGGGCCTATATTTTTGACCATCTAAAGTTCATGAGAACTACTGTAAGAAAAGATCAGACATGGCATGAGAAACAGTCTCCTCTCTCCTTCTTCCGTGCTCCCTCCCCATGCAAGGCAACCCTTCGTCTCTCAAGTATTAAATTCAGCCCAATATAACTGGTGTTTCTGAACAGCATCGTGGATCAGGTTTTGGCATGACAGTTTCTGCTACTGCTTCAGAACAGACTTTTGCAGAGGGTAGGCTTAACATTTCGTTGAAAAGCACATGACCTGAAATCATTTCACTGCTTTAAAGGAACACTGGAATAATTTTCTGGAGGATGAATATATACAGCCCAAGCCTCCTTCCATTAAAAAAGTAAGAATTTTGTTCTTATACTACTACGAATAAGAAGGTGATTCTGTAGTAAAATAGTGAAGGGGAAGAGGGGGTGGGGAACACAAAAAAGGGGTGCCCAGATACTACCAGAGAAAACAAAATGTCTGCTTTTAAGTACTTCTACTGTGTTTGTGCTTTTGCTGTGTTTTGCAACAGCAAAGTAGAAAAATGTGATTGTTTTGTGCTGTCTTGGTGCATCACTGTAATGGTCCTAATTAAAAACATAAAACTGTCAGTTACCTTCTTCCATAGCTTTTTTTATAGCCATGTTTATATATCCACTACTCCCTACTATTTCACGTCACGACGTTTACCAAACAGACCTCTTATTTATCTTTCACGGAGTAAAGACCTGCCTCCTCCATCTGAGGAGGAAGGGTGCACAAAGTACCCTGGAGACCCGCAGCAAAGCCTGGACTTTTAACAGGCCGGTCTTTGTTGGCTTCAAACAGCAGGCAAAACCCAATCACACCACGTTGGTCCAAAAGACAGCGACAGCGTCCCTGCGAGCAAAGCTCACAATGAGGGGAAGGGGACGGGGAAGGGGACGGGGAAGGGGNGCCCGGTGTAACTAAAGCTGTCGCTTCCTTAGACTGCCCCTGCCCGCGGGACACCCACCGAGCTTTGCGCTTTGGTGTCTTTGCACCTGGGGCAGCGGGAGGTGTCTCCTAGCGGTCTTCATTCCTGGCAGGGAGACTCCTGCTCTTCTGTCACCTGTTGCAGCCGCTCCCAAGTCCGACGCTTGGCTCCTTCTCCACAGCTTACACTCTCCGACGCGTCTCCAGACCTGCCCTGCCCGGGAACGCCGGAGCGCTGGAAGCGGATCCCTGTCCCCGGCACGGCGCTGACGCTGATCCTGTGCCTCCAGCATCGCTGGGCAGCCTCTGCTGAACAGGTGCGGTGCTCCCAGCCGCGGGGCTGAGCCGGCCGGGAGCGGGGGGAACGCGGGCAGGGAGCCGGCCGAGGGCAGGGACGGCTGCCCGCGCCCTTTGCTCCCGAGCCCCGCCGCGTGGATCGGCCGCGATCCCCCGGGAATGGCAGGAAAGGAGGTAGAGAGGGGCCAGGAAGGAGTCCTGGGGTGCATCAGGTGGCCAGCAGGTCGATAGAGGTGATCAGCCACCTCTACTCAGCCCTAGTGAGGCACATCTGGAGTGCTGTGTCCAGGTCCGGGCTCCTCAGTACAAAAAGCGCGAGGAGCTACTTGGAGAGGGTCCAGCGGAGGCCACAAAGATGATGAGGGATCTCTCTTACAAGGAGAGACTGTGGGAGCTGGGCCTGTTTAGTCCGGAGAAGAGAAGGCTGAGAGGGGATCTCATCATTACATATAAATATCTCAGAGGCGGGTGCCAAGAGGATGGTGCCAGACTCTTTTCAGTGGCGCCCAGCAACAGGACGGGGAGCAATGGCCACAAACTAAAACCCATCGAGTTCCACCTCAACATGAGAAAGAACTTCTTTACATTGAGGGTGGCAGAGCACTGGAACAGGCTGCCCAGGGAGGTCGTGGAGTCTCCCTCTTTGGGATTGCTAGAGCACACTCAAATGCTGTATTACCTGTAATCTGAAAAGCACACACATCAAAAGCTTCAAAGCCCTCACTTTAAACAACATTTTTAACTCCTTTGCTTCTCACACATAGCACACGCCAAGGGCACTGGCATACAAACACAAAAGGATTTGGCAGGAAGGGGCATAGAAGATAGTCCTCCACCCTGATGCTGTCCTGTTCTTTTGGATAGGTCTTACAGGCAGCCAGGAAAAAACAGTGGTGTGAGTGGATTTGCATCTCACCACCTGTATTCTCAGGCTGGTCTGTTCTTTGGATGTATCTTTACATGCCATTTCCACTACGAGGTGATAACCTGCAGCCTAGAAGGCTAACTGATCTACTGCTAGAGACCATAAAGACACTCTGTCACTAAAGTGTTAGGACTGAGAAAAGCCATTCTGTACAATATTAGTTTATTTAAGCACCCTGTATCTGCTGGAAAGGTTACTTGAATTTAGCCTGAAAATACGATCATGAGAACTAAAACACATATAAAAAACATCTTTCCGGTACTTCGACATTTGAAGTGACTTGAGATCTAGACCATTTTCAGAGCAGGCAAGTGTGGACACAAATAGCAACTGAAAATGGGCACTTAGAGGGCTCTTTGATTTTTCATTCACGCTCTTGGTGATGGGGAATACATCCGCACAAACAAAAGGCGGTACTCCACGTTCAGGATCTCAATTACGCAGAGTACAAGTATCAAACACATGGGTCTTCATTCCCATATCCCTGCTAAGCAGGAGAGCAGTAACATTAGCATCACCCTAACTGCCATGAAAAGTTCTTCAGAAGAAAAGGAGAAAAAAAAGAAAGCACCACACAGCCACTCGCTCACTTCCCCCTCGTCCCCACATGGTGGGGTGGGGAGAGAATCAGAAGGGTAAAAGTGAGGAACGTTTTGGGTTGAGATAAAGACAGTTTAACAGGTAAAGCAAGAGCCATGTACACAAGCAAAGCAAAAGGCAGATGTTCAGCCATCCCGGGAAAGCCAGGCTCCATCACGCCTAACAGTGACTTGGGAAGACAAACACCGTCATGCAAAATGTCCCCCTTTCCTCCTTCCCCCAGCTCTGTGTGCTGAGCTTGATGCCACAGGGTCTGGAATGTCCCTTTGGTCAGTTGGGGTCAGCTGTCCACCTGTGTCCCCTCCCAACTCCTTGTGCACCCCCAGCCCCCTCACTGGTGGGGTGGGGTGAGGAGCAGAGGGGGCCTTGACGCTGTGTAAGCCCTGCTCAGCTGTAACAAAAACATCCCTGTGTTACCAGCACTGTTCCCTGCACAAATCCAAAAGACAGCCCCATACTAGCTACTGTGAACAAAATAAACTTTATCCCAGCCAAAATCAGCACATCCTCCAATTTTGTCAATGTTCATGAAAACTTTAAATTAGTTATTTTTCACCGGTTCAGTCCAAATACTACTTAAACATTTACAGACTTTTTTTTCCACCCCTTCCTCAGGATGACTCAGTGGTATCAGCTACAGCAACTTGATTCCAAGTTTTTGGAGCAAGTTCACCAGCTATATGATGACAGCTTTCCTATGGAGATCAGGCAGTACCTGGCACAGTGGCTGGAAAACCAGGATTGGTAAGCACAGAAATTAATTAGGCTTTGGGTTGCGTGACAAGCAATGCCCAGTGCAGTTACAGGCAGCAGCAGAATGCTGGGGAAGCAAGCTGCTAGGTGAACCTTCGCTGGTAGGATGCCTCAGTAGCTGTGTGGGTACTACAGCCTGTGTTCCTGCCTCTCTTCAGGGCTTTCTAGAGGGGCCTGATACCTGGAGTAAGCGTCCTTGCTCACATTGCTCTCAGTGGTGGCTGTTTTGACCAATTAGTTACTACCTTGATAGCTCAATCTCTCACTCTTCAAAGACTCTGAACTTCTGCCAAAGTTTCTGTGGAGTGTCTTCTCTTTGGAGAGTGGTACGACATGCACGTGCATCAGGGTCACTTTTAGGTTCCTGACGTGCATGGAATGAGTAAATGAATTTGAAGAGAATGTGGCAAAAAAAATAGAGAAACAACATTTCTGTATCGAGGAAAGTAAAGTCAAAGTTAAGAGAATGAAATTGGCTTACATTTGAAGCTAATTCTCACTGCTTGCATATTCTACAACTGGAGTTGGGGATTAAAAATCAGATACACCTGTATGTATTTCTTGGATCTTGTGTTGAAAGTGTATTTAACCCAAGCATGCTTTAAATTATTCTAGGGAACATGCGGCCAACAATGTCTCATTTGCTACGCTGTTATTCCATGACCTGCTGTCACAGCTTGATGATCAGTTTAGCAGATTCTTGATAGAAAACAATTTTTTGCTGCAGCACAACATAAGAAAAAGCAAACGTAATCTTCAGGTATGCCTGGGTTCTATATCTATACAATTGCTTCAGTGGAATTGAATGCCTCTAAGCAACTACCCTGCCATGAGGGATTTTCACAGAGGATGTGTGAGAATCCTGATTTAAAAGCCAGAATTCAAGTGTTGCTCCATTTTTTGTTTTGATTGGCTACAGTTAGAAAGTTTCAGTTTAATTATCAGAACAGTTATAGTTTCAGAACTCTAGGAGAAAGAAAACCCCCCAGGGCAGCACCGTCCTGAGCAGGGCAGTACTCAGTCCACAGCACATTTCAACTTTGTGTGCAGGTAAAACAGTAACGCTGAATTTGCATCCAGCCTGGACTGTGTGTTAAACCAGCAGCCATACCAAGGTGCGGGAGGATGGCTCTTAAGGAATGAGCTCTCTCTAGGACTGTAGGGTATTACCCATGTCTCCCAGTAATGTCTCTGACCCTTTCCTGTTGTTTTGTGCCAGTCCTGTCTCTTTGTATGCCAATGAACTACAATAGAAGCTCACTCTTGGAGCTGGTTGTGGCTGTCACAGCCTGTAATCCTGGAGCAGGCTATGACCATTGTGTTCCCCGAGGCTCACACACTGGTCATTCCCTAATTTTTTGCTAATCTGAAAGTTACTGAAGGACAAGAAATGATGTGTATGAACTTTAACAATAGACTGTGTCTGTAACACTAGGATAACTTCCAAGAAGACCCAATACACATGGCAATGATCATCTACAACTGTCTGAAAGAAGAGAGGAAAATACTGAACAGTGCCAAGGCGTCAAATGAGGTAACAGTCTTGAAATGTCTGCTGCAGTTTTATCTCCCCTTTCCTATTATTTGGGACAAGGGAAGTGGATGAAGACTGGCAGGGGAAACAGGCTGTTCTCTCTCTGCCCAATAAGAGGTTCCTTAAAAAACAGGTGAGTGAGCACGGATATGTACCAGCTGGACAGCATGGGTTTTTTTATGCTGAGTGAAGCATTTGGAGGATAAATGGCCAGGAAATAATTTTTATTCCTTGAGTGATGTAAAAGCTATGCTGGTTGTTTTAATGGTTCTGTAGTACGATGTAGCCTGATGTGCTAATTGGATTTTATTTTAATAATTAGTGCTTAACTTATGCGTCCAGCAAGATTTTAGGTTTGTTCTTCAGCATTTTACTCCCCAATTTACTCTCTATTAAGCAGTTGAGCATGCTTCTCTGGACTTTCTCTGGGTAAATGATGCATCATTCTCCTTCCCAGTTGTCTCCAAGTTATTTCTTTCTAATTTTGGTGGGGTTTTGGGGTGTTCTTTTTCATTAAGCCCTTTTCTTTCCTCTGAATTATAAGTAAAGCCATATTTTCTCCTTTGTCACCTGTTCTCCAGCTTCTCACCTTTTTTTTTTTTTTCCTTTGCAAGAATTGTTTTGCAGTAAAAATTCTGCAGTTGGGAAAGGCATGCAAAAACGTACAGATAGCTGTAATCCACTTATGTAGAAATAAAGTGATGACTGACCAAGCATGTTAATTCCCAGTGCTGAAATACCTCAGTTTATAGCAAGGCTTTGAATGTGCAGTGTGGGAAGAGCACTTGGGCACGGGCTTTCAACAAGGGGCCCTTTGCAACAGTGTCCAAAGCAGCTGCTCTCAGAGTGTGGCTCTGACAGAGCCCCTGTAGCTGCAGCACAGCTGTTCAGCCCTGGCACGTGACATAAAGCACTTGCTGCTGCCTTTCCAGTGTGCAATTAATTGGGGTCATCAAAAAGGGAAAGGGAATTACAGAATGGTTCGGATTGGGAGGAATGGTTTGGACCGTTGCTCAAAGCCCAATCCAGCTTGGCCATCACTTCCACCACTGACTTAAATCCATGATGGGGGAGCTTTGGCAGTTTACCAAAATAAATACTTTGTTTCTTACAAATTCGCCTGAACTTGATTTTTTATGCTACAGAATTTTAGTATGGTTTATCAGAGCCACGCTTCCTCAGGTTGTTTGTCAACAAAAGCCACTAATTTACATTAATGAAAAAAGGTATGGGTCACTCTGTTTTGACTTGTTCTGCTTCCTCCCTCAGATGGAAGTAGGGAGTGTACAGAACACTGTGGTTGGGATGCTGGACAAACAGAAGGAGCTTGATGCCAAAGTTAAGGCTATAAAAAGCAGTGTTACAGTAAGTATAATATAACTTTTCATAGTGTTTCTTGATTCACAGATGTTGAAAAGCTTTCAGTAGTACATTAGACTTAATAAAATGACAAATAAAAGTAAAGTAGGGGTTTTCAAGTCTATAACCAGGGATTGTGTGAAGATAGAAAGTACCTTGTGCCTAAATTTTAGCTACAAAATCATTTTACCCATTTGAAATACTAGCAACTGAGGAAAAAACCTCTGAAATTGTAACTGACCAATTTGTTGCTAACTAGAAGATTTTTTTTTTAGCGTATAAATGTTTGTCTGAATAAACACAGTCACAACAGAAAGCTTTTCTCCAGTACTTAAGAATTTGAAAGTTTAAAATGCCATGTGCTGTTCTAAGTTTTTCCACTGTACCCTAGGTTCTGCTAAACTCTCTGAACTTACATGGCTTGACCACAAAGGCATTTCCATACTTTATAATTAACAGATTTCAGTTAGCTGAGAAGGAGGAAGGGTGAATAGAAGGTGATGAAATTTAGGGATATTTCCTCTTAGAGAGTTCCAGGAAAAAGCACTGTTACAAAACTGGGCTTCATGTCTGTCAAGGGCTAGTACCAGGCAGTTCCTAATCAGATGTAGTCTTGTATTACTTGAAAATATTAAGTCATTGTGGCCACCCTCACTTGTGCATTACAGGATGTGGAGCAGGACATCAAGACATTAGAGGATATGCAAGATGAATATGACTTCAAATGTAAAACCCTGCAGAATAGAGGTAAGCCATTTTTCAAGGACATTCCCTATTACATATAGTTTGTCAGAGTAAGCTGCTCTTTATGTCAGGACACTGAGCCTAATGATACACAGCCAAAATTCCTGGTAATGTCCCTCCTTTTTTAACTCTGCTTCACACTGAAATCTAAATTTCTGCATCTGTCTTTTGTTCCAAGTAAGAGAGCCTCATTGTTAACACAGCATTCCTTTGTCCTTTGCAGCCCTTTGCCAGCAGAAGTAGCAAACCCTGTAGGCTCTGTGACCATTCAGCCATACACTTAATTAGTGATGTTTAGGCTTCCCTTTGCCATCTTGTATTTCACAAATGCCAGATGAGCTTTAGGTTTTGTAGGCTCTTTTGCACCAAGGGAAACACACAGAGTCCACACTGGTTTCATTATACAGATCTGTCTCTGTTGTCAAATTCTTTGTTCTAGAAAAGGCTTGGCAGAGTTGACTGTCCCTCAGAACAGGGACATGTTCAGAAGGTACTTAGGGAAGCACTGAGCCATGATCTTGCTTTTCCTATTTGTCCACTTCTCCCCCCAGCATTTCCCCCACCCATCCTTCAGCACTCCTTCAGCCTCATGTTCACAATTTGGACTTATTTTACAGAACATGAGTCCAGTAGTATGTCCCAGGAGGAATACAAGAAAGAACAGCTGAATCTCCAGCAGATGTTTTTATTGCTGGACCTCAAGAGAAAGGTAGTGCTCAAGTTTTCTTTTGGAAGTCAGCAGCTCTTCATTTTAAGCACATGTTCATTTTCATTGAATTGACATAAATTAGCAGTAGAAGAGTTTTTTTAATACGTTAGTTGAACTGAGGTCTTTGCAGAGTTTTGCAAGACAGTACTTAGTTCTCCTGTATGAAGTATTTTTAATAAACAGGGTAATCTTTTGTTGTGTGTAGGAGGTGGTGAATATGATAGTACAGCTGCTGCACAGCACAGAGCACACACAGACTGCCCTTATTAATGATGAGCTGGTGGAGTGGAAGCACAGGCAACAGACAGCATGCATTGGTGGGCCACCCAACGCCTGCCTCGACCAGCTGCAGAACTGGTAAGTCTTTTGTAAGGCTGCATTTGAACTGTGTTATGAAGGAACACCATATCTAGGAAATATACTGATGATTTATATTACCCATTTGCATTCTGTCTTACCCTAACTACATTCATTTTATTACCTAACCACATTTCCAGTGAGCACAAAGTGTTCTCCAGGCACTGCCACATCCTCAGGGACAGGCACCTGGCTGGTGCCTCTGCATTAGTGCAATACAAAAACATGCTAAAAGTAATAAGACCGTGTCAATTGTAGGTTCACCACTGTTGCTGAAAGTCTACAGCAAGTTCGTCAGCAGCTTAAGAAGCTTGAGGAACTGGAACAGAAGTTTACCTATGACCCTGATCCCATCACAAAAAACAAACAATTTCTGCAGGACCTAACACACACTCTTTTCAAACAACTCATCCAAAGGTAACAGACCAGAAATATCTTTTGGTGTTAGCATGAATAAATAGATGAAGAGCACCTTCCCTACTGTTCCCTCAGTATTTCTTGCATAGTAACTTCTCGTTTTCCTAAGTGTGTCACAAATATTAAATTAAATTACTGTTTTTGAGATTTACCCTATCTAGGATTTCCACAGATTCAGGCCTGTGGAAAGGGTTTGTGATCAGTCATTATGGAAGTTAGCAGGAGCTTTGCTGCAGTACACATTGATTACAGAGTCAAACTCCCAGTCTGTTAGTCCACTTCTTGCTTCCAGCTTCAACCCTGCAAAGTTCAGGTGAAGAGAGGCAAGAAACAAATCTGCATCAAGCTGTGCCCAAGATAGATACACACTAGATTCTCCAATCCTTTGTCACTGGACACATCATCTTTGCCTCCAGCACAGGGAGGCCAGCCCTGTCTCTGTACCACCTCTGTGATGCAAGTTACTGTAGCTGGTAGTTGCCTCACATAAGATCAGAGTACTATTCTGTAAACACACAGTAGACAAAAATTTGGGGTGTTATCAGAACCGGTTAGCTGGCCCTCATCAAATCCCCTGCTAGTGTATCCATCCCTTGGGCACGTGTTGTTACACAGCACTCACTGTAAGAATCCAGGAAGCCCTGGGAATGGCAAACAAAGCAACACTCCTCACTTGCACTGTGCTAATTACAGTACAGTGTTTCCTTGCTGTTTGATTTCAGGGAAGTCTGATGAAGCAATCTCCCTCCTCAAGCCATCAATGTATTGTAGAAAAGCCAACATGTAAAAAATCACTATTTCTAGCCCCATTGAAACAATTGAAAGGAACTGATACGCACACCTCTGTGTAGATTGAAACTGAGTGAATGAAGTGTATAGTATTACTGGTAAATCAGCGTTCTTTTAAAGTTCACGTTTTATGTGGTTTCTTATTTAAGGACAGCATAGATAAATCATAGTGCCTTTAATCTGTTCTTCCCATAGCTCCTTTGTGGTAGAGAGGCAGCCTTGCATGCCAACACATCCTCAGAGGCCGCTAGTCCTGAAGACAGGAGTACAGTTTACTGTGAAGCTGAGGTATGTCTTCCCCTTTCCCTCTTCCTATTTTGTGGTAAGGCTTTCCTGTCCCTGGCTTCCTGCAGCCAAGGGGATTGCACAGCCTGCCCTGCAGCCCAGGGGCTGAGGCCAGGAGGAGGGAAGTGCCATGGGCAGGGGCCTTCTTCTGGCAGAGTTTAACTCACATTCAGCTTTTACCCTTTACCAGAAGTGGGGTGTACTGAGTGTGTAACAAACACAACCAAACAGCAAGAAGACATGTGCAGAGCACTTTGTCATGCCAAAGAGTAACTCCTTTGCCCATTTAGTTTCATCTCCAAATGCTGTCTGGTACGGAGCAAGCTTGGAGCCTGCATGTGGCCCCAAGTGAGCGCCTTAAATATCTGTGGTAAGCAACACAATAGAAGAGAACCCATCTTTTTCAATTGCTGACCTTAAAAAAAAAAATACTTCTCTTTCCAGATTGCTGGTGAAACTGCAGGAACTGAACTACAACTTGAAAGTGAAAGTTTTATTTGATAAGTATGTTGTATTTATTTCATCTGTCTTATGTAAAGGTAAACAGTCCCCACCTTCAGAAACCAAAGAGCAGTCACATTGTAAGTGTTGAGTAGGCCAGCAGCAGGCTGGTTCTCTGTGACAGCTGGTACATCCTTCCCTTTTTCGTACCCATTCCCTTGCTCTAAATCTCTCTCTGCCACCAGAGACATGTCACAAAGTGCAGATGGCCTCAGCTTCTCACCATCAGCTCCACAGAGGAGTGCTCACTACTGCTAAATCAGGCACAGGGCAGCACCTGGGCAGCAGCCACGGCTCTGCTGGGGTGTTTCACCTGGCTTAGCACAAGGTGACAGTGTTGAATTGAACTCCACCATTTCCAGTCACATAATTCAGTCATGTCTCCAGAATGCCTTACTTTTTTAGTTGTGTCTGGTAAGGAATGTGGTTATCCTAAAGCTGCCTTTGAGTTGGGGGTATAGTCTGCCTACCTGTAACATAGGACATGTTCTCAATCAGAGAAAAAAATCACAGCAGTTGAAACAAATTAATACCAATCTTCTGTATTTTGTAGGCAGTTCAGGTGAGTTTAGCACTTCAAGGGCATGGAAAGAAACGTGACAGGCTGTCCAAAATAATGACAGGGACTGTGCTTTCAAGAAAGCAAGTGGGTTTTTGTCTTCCCAGCCAAGTAATTCTGTTCACTTGAAATGGCTCAAGGGTCCAGAAACTTGCATAGAATAGGGAAAAAGTAAAAAAAAAAAAAAAAAAATAATCTTACGTGGTTGTGGGAGGTGAGGCTTTGAGAAGTGCACTAGGCAGAATGCAACCCAGTAAAATCCCAAGTGCTGGGAAAACCAATTCAAGCAATGCAGCAATTTATTCAACGAGTTTAAAAGCAGATTTAGAGTGGCAGAACTATATTTTTTTTTTCCTCAACACAAGAGAAAAAATATATATATAGTAAAAGAAAGTACTTGGCTTTGATTATAAAGCCCCCGTAGCAATATTAAGCCTTAGTGAAACACAGGCTGTGTAGCACAGTATTTATTTTGACTGCTTGAACCAATTGCCTCATCTTTTGCACAAGAATTTCACAAAAGCATTTTACCAGTTCTCAGTCAGCTCTGTCAGCTACTAAAACATGCACAATTTCTCTGTCTCTGGCAGAATCTTTAAAAGGTTCTTATTTTGTCGTTCTTTTTTTTTCTTGACAGAGATGTAACTGAGAAGAGCTCAGTCAAAGGGTAGGTGGTATCAGAGTTTGGTATATTTATGTTAGGTTCTTTCAATGAATGTGAGATTTAATTACATTTTCTCTGTCTCCTTGTGTAGGTTCAGGAAATTTAACATTTTGGGAACAAACACAAAAGTAATGAACATGGAAGAATCTACTAATGGAAGTCTAGCAGCAGAATTCAGGCACTTGGTAGGGGGTTGGTTTTTTCTTTCTTTTACTGGTACAGCCACTTAATTTTGTTGGTAGAGTGTGGTAGGAAGGGAAGAAATTGCTTTTGTTACTGAAGTCATTGTTTACTTCTGTGTAAAGAGGAACTGTGATTCTCTCCTTTTTCTTTGTTCTGTCCTTTTTGAAATATTTGGCCTGTTTCAATCAAAATGTGATTGCTTGTCACTGAAATAGGGACAGGAATGCAAACAAGACTATTTTCTGCTATACAGCTTATGCTGCAATGGGTTCTTTGGAGGAGGAAGTTAAAAAAGCCTAGAAAGGCTGGTTTGGGCCTTTCAGAGGAAGGTCCACAGGTAGGGAAGCTTGGAATAGTTCAAAGAGCTCTGAGTCTGGAAGATGAAAATTGTCAAAGAGTGGGCAGCTGCAAGGAAGTCAGCGCCTTCGGCAGACAGTACAACACTTCTGATCTGCTCATTGTGAGGGGACAGATTGGTTCCTTCCTACCACAGGAGAGGAAAAATGCAAGTCCAGAGCCAGGAAACATGGAACTCTCTTCATTGTCCAAAACTGAGACTGCCTCGAGTTTATCGTCCAGTTCAGAGGGGTTCTTTGATAAACCAATACTCCATCTGCTCCTGATTTCATACTGCTTCTGTTCTTAAAAGGCCTCTCACATAAAGGCATTGCATCATAACTGTGCAATATCTTTTTTCACAGATGAACAGTTTATAAAAGCGTAGTAGTTACCTACAGTTTAATCCTTTGGCTCCCACAGCTTAGAACCAAATAGCATCAGACACTAGTGCAGCAAGTTTGCATACAGTTAAGCAAGTGGAGCATGCAAACCTCCTCTGCCACTTCATTTGTGGCTGACATAAATGAGTGACAGAGGTTTTTGTTTGTTTGCAGCAACTGAAAGAACAGAAAAATGCAGGAAGCAGAACAAATGAGGTAAGCAGCACTAACCTTTTCTTTGTAAAGTTTTAGCTTAATACTAACAGGGCATTCATTTAAGACAATGCTCTCTGATCAGACCCATGAAGACATACATGGGATGAGAGATCATAGGAGAGGAGTTCAGTGTTTCTACAAAGTGGTCCATGTAGGAAGAGTCTGCAAGGAGAACTACTGCCAGAATGGCAGTGAGGGACTCTCCCACACTGGTATCTACCTTTACAGGACTTCCTGGCAAGCACAGATTTTTCTATGGCTTATAGTAGCCACAAAAAAACCAAAAAACACATGCCTGGAGAGGCAGTTCTAGGAAGTCAGCACTGTCACTTGACTTTGACTGTAAGCTCTTACTGAGGCCTAGAGCACATGACTGTGGGCAAAAAAGGGTTTTTCCCATGATAAAGCCCTATTACTTCACCCTAGGAAGTTTCAGTCCCTGAAAAGTTTTCCTTTATTTTTTTTGAAGGGTCCTCTCATTGTAACAGAAGAGCTTCACTCTCTGAGTTTTGAGACGCAGCTGTGCCAGCCTGGTTTGGTAATAGACCTCGAGGTATGTCTTAGATGAAACAGACAGACTTCAGTTCGTTCTGACAATCTTCACTTTCTTTCCACTCTTTTTTTTTGGTTGGTTTTTTAAGTAGTGGGATATCAAGCACTTTCAGTTATTTCTAAGTATGGGAATGACACTTCACAACAACTGTATAAAGAGACAGAGAGAAAATGCTGTCAGATCTCTGGGTAAATAAGAATACATGTGCTTTGCAAAAGTGTCTGATACCTAGAGGGCTTAAACCACAGGGTTGGTTATCAGTTTACATTTATTTCAGAAGCAGTGTGCTATGAACTCTACTGTCAATATCAGTGCTGCCATAACTGACACTAAATGAAACTCTATTAGATAAAAATTACCCAATTCTTTCTAGTATTTCATCATACTGATATCTTCCCCCCTGCATACCAACTTCTGTTGAAAAAGTCAAGACTATGCAAGCAGGGAATTAAAATGGAAATGGGTTTGTGAATAATCTCAAGGAGGATTGTGGCAGCAGTGCAGAGTAACCTGACATGTTTCCTTTTGTGCCCCTTTCAGACCACGTCCCTTCCCATTGTTGTGATCTCAAACGTGAGCCAGCTTCCCAGTGGATGGGCTTCTATCTTGTGGTTCAACATGCTCTCTACTGACCCCAAGGTATTTGCAGGAAAAAAATATTGTATCTGTATTGTATTGTATATCTAATTTTCAAGCACTGTATGCAAGTGGCTGCTGCATTTTAGCTCTGCAGATGACTCTTGAAGAGTTTTAGGGGTAGAGAGGGGCAGCGACTTCCCTGACCTAAACAGAGCAACGTTTGAAACCCAGATTAGGGTAGTATACATGTATTCAGGATAATACACCATGACAAATGAACATTCAAGAACTCAATTACAGTGCATTGAGTAATCCAGCAATTCTACCCACTGGGAGAAGGCATACCCAGAGCCCCAGAGACTGCTTTTGCTGGTAAAGAGTGCCTGGAAGAATAGCTGCCTGCTTCTGCAGAGCTTCTTCTCAAGCTGACAGCCATTCTTAAATCTGGAGTTTGTTTTGGCAACAAACACTTTTATAAATTCAAGTGGCATTCCAAAATTAATGTTCATTAACTGTAGCTTGCATTTTTCTGTTTCATTCTAGAACTTGTCCTTCTTTCTGAATCCACCTTGTGCCAAGTGGTCTAAGCTTTCTGAAGTTCTGAGTTGGCAGTTTTCTTCTGTTACAAAGAGAGGACTTAATGCAGATCAGCTGAGCATGCTGGGAGAGAAGCTTCTTGGTATGGTCTGCTTTCATCACAGATGGCCTGTTTCAGTTGAAGCTAATTCTGCACCTTCTCCTGCAACCTATTTTAAGTTTTCCTTTCCCCTTCTACAATATAACTTTGTAGAAATGAAGCATTTTCCACTTTTCAATATGGCAGTTTGTAATTGAGATCACATCATGAAAAAAAATCTGCCATTCTAACTTAGGAGTTTTATGCATTAGAGCAACAGAGATTGAGCCTAATCCTGCCTTTTGAAGTAACGCTCATGTTTAGTCAGTCTTTGAAGTGGATGTTTCTTGGCATCTTTTGGGTTTTGTTTTTAAATCCACCTCCATTTATTTTAACTTCATGCATGCCCTGAGCTACAGTGGGGATTCATTCTGCATAAACACAGCTGTAATATCAACATGCAAACACTATGGAACTGCTAAAGGATATCAAATGGAATTATCTCCCACATGAGTGTCCTTAGTAAAAGCCTCATCAGCCATGGGGTTTGTTTCCAAACTCCTTGCAGTTTGCCTGAATAGGCAGGGCACTTGACACTGCTACTGATTTTGCACAGTAGACTCTAGATGAAAAATACTGTTGATTCAGTATATTTCACCAACCTTAAGTTTCAGGAAAAAATTATATTTAAAGGTATTTAAGATTAGGGTGTCTAGGTGGCAAGTACAGCATTCCACTTTCTAATTCCCCCAAGACATAAGATCTGACAAAAAGCTGCTAATTTAATGGATTACTTTTCAAAATTCTACAAGGAGAAGGATTTTTTTTTTGTTTAATTAACCAACACAAAGAGACTAGTGATATATTTCTATGGCAAATTTGCATTTCAGAACTACAGGGATTTTGTCAAGCTCTGGTAATGGTAGTCTTGCTCCTTACATCTTATCTCTATAGATAAAAATATCACCCAGCTGAAAAAATCCTGGTTGCTGAACACTGTAGATTCAGGATTCCTCAGTGCAAGGAGACAGAACCAGCAGGTACAACCTGGCTGCTGGTTTTGCAGTGTGAAAGTTGACAGAATCTTCATCTCTGAACACCTGCAGTATCAGTAACAAGCTCCCTAACCCAGTTTATTTTTAGAAAAATGTCAGAGAAAAGAATATTTATTGGAAGCCATAGCATGATCATTAATGGAAAGAATTTGGCTCTGACTACAGTCAGGGTCTGCAAAGCTCCAGTTACTGTAGTGGTTTGGATATGGTTATGAAACACTGTGGACATAAAAACAAGGCTGGGGGAAACAATTGCAACAGGAATAAGATGAGTCTGTGTTTGGGGTAGACCTGGGAGTCAAGAGTTTCTGGGGCAAAAGCCTGCAGGTCACCAGAATGAAGGTAGGGAAGTGTTAAATCTCAGAGAGATACTGCAGGGTCTGCTGAGCCCCTGCAGAGGAGCTTGTGGGCTGCAGTCTTCTTGTTGTGCAGGCAAGAACCGTGCAAGGATTCAGCCTCCTTCCTGGAAGCATTTTGAAGCTGGCAAGTGTTGGTGCAGCGCAGCACAGGAAGCGCCAGGATGGATTGGTTCCCATTACGCAAGGGCTGCTCACACAGATCTGGTTATCGTAAAACATCCCAGGGGGAACTTTGCAACCTCCCCTGCACTTAGCTGTGAAAGCACAGCAGCCTGCCCTTCCTCTTCTGTCTTAGTTCAACAGCTGAATTCCAAATAAGCACTCAGAACTCGGTTTTCTAAGTACTTCTAGCCTTATTAAGTAACTTATGGAACATGACTGAAGTCAAATTTATTGTGTTCAGGGCCAACAAACGGAGGATCTCAGGATGGCCTTATTCCTTGGACAAGGTTCTGCAAGGTATGAACTCAGTTTTAAAAACTGAGATGGAAGAGGGATCTCACTTTACTGTGGGTTTTGTTTGGGCTTTTGTTGTTTGTTTTCCCCCCAAGGTGCCTTCTTTTCAGTAGCATCCCCTAATTATTCTAGACCTTACATGGTTATGGGAGGCTTTGGTGGTGAGGTTAAAGTAGCAGCAGCAGGAGGAAAAAGAGCTTGCAATGGCAAGGAGTAGATGATTTTGAGACTGCTTTTGATCCATGTAAACTCCCTAGGAAAGTATCTTTGAAACACAGCACCTTCATTATTATTAATGCAGCTGCTATTAATAAAATAGTTCTCCATTTTGACTGTTACAGAAAATGTAAACAAAACAACCAGCCAGATGAACGATTCTTCTCTACCTTAGTGAAGGACATTTCCCAGCCCAGGGGCAACTGGATTAGGGTGAGGATTAACACAGGGTGGCCAAGAGGGTCAGTATGATGACAGAAAGCCACACTATGGAATTTCACAACCCTGGCTGCAGCAAGACAGGAGGACTCTTCATATTTTCTTTAGCTTTAGACCCTAAGCTGATACAGATAAGTAGGAGATCACAGCAACCAGGAGCAGACTCCAGGGGAAGAGCAAGGCTCTGGTGACCTACAAACACTCAAATTCATTAATATGGATGTCTCAGGAGAAGCTGAGATCCAAGTCTCAACAGAAAGTGTCTCTAAAGCTTCTGCTAGCCAGCCCAGCCAAAAACCCCAATGGAATGGGTTTGCATGTCCAACAACTCCAATAAGGATAGCACCCAGGCAGGAACAAGAGCCTTTTATCTGCTCTTAAAGCAGTGTTGTTGCATGTGAGAGGTGACAGATCACGTATTTGTGGGTACTGGAGGCTCAGACAGGCATTTTTCTCATACTGTCTCTTGCCTAAGATTCAGTGCATGCTTCATTACCAATAGTTCCTGTCCTTGGAGTGGAGAGACAGAAAGAGAAAGAGTCATAAGAGAATTTGGGGAGGGTGGGAAAAAAAAAAACCACAAGAACAAGTAGACAGTGGTAGGATTGAAACCTTGCTTTCCTCTCTGCTTAACAAAACTCATGTCTCATTATCCCTGTTCTCCCCACTCCCATCCCTGCCTTTCCATATTCTGAATTTCAGGAAAATATAAATGATAAAAATTTCCCCTTTTGGCTGTGGATTGAGGGAATCCTGGAGCTTATTAAGAAACATCTCCTGTGTCTCTGGAATGATGGGTAAGACCTGAATGAAGTTAAAGATGTGGTCATTGCCTCAGACCTCACTTTTAGGCCAGCAGTTGCACCCTCAACTGCTGGGTGGGTGGTTGTGCAGAGAGTGGAACTTGAAACCAGAAAAATCTGAAGCAAATGAATTGTAGTAGGGAGAAAACTTCTGATGAGGCAACTGCTAAAAGCAAGAACATCAGATGACCGAGTTGTCCCATTTAAGTCACAGAGCAGGGCTTTGAATGTTAGATTATGTTTTGTTTTGCCTCTGCTCCCACTGTAAGTCAGTTCTTTCCACATCCTAGAACACAGCCAAGAAAAACTGAAGCACAAGAAAGTATAAGTCATAGTGATATGATTTTAAAAACCAAAAAACCAGACTCCCTGCCTGAAAAGAGTTACTGTGAGCTGCCTGGAGGTGGCAGCAGCCAGACTCAGAATGCCTGTGCCTGCACCGTGGGCCCAGAATCCGGCAGTCTTCACTGATTTTAAGACCATTACCAAGTAGAGGGACTCTGCCAGATGGGAACAGAGCTCCATTTGCCCTTTAATACTGGTTTAGTAAACTTTTCATTCTGGGATTTCCGATTTCGGAAGTAATTCTGCCCAAACTAGGCTTATCCAAAATCACAATCCTGCCTTTTAGCTTCAACCACATTATGAAACCTCATCAAATAGCACACTGACAGTGGAGCATCCTCATATCCCACAGTTCTGCAGGATCTACAGCACCAGGATTGCTTTGTCTTGCTACATTCAGCAGTGGGCTTCACATTTTTCCTCCCCCGCAGGTCCAGAAGAGTTCTTCAAAGCCTTGTTTCACTGCCCCAAACCTCCCCATTTCTTTGCTGAGGGGGCTGCAGTGCAGTGGGAATATTTGCCACCATTACTGAAGCAGAGTGGCAGTTCTGGGATTGGGATTACATGTGGATTTGGTACAGGCTTGAATAGCAGAGACTCCCCTTGTATACAAAAGGGTAATTACAGCCTGAAGAACACTTGCCTTTCTTCATACTTGAGAGATAGGAAGGCAAAAGACTTCCCTTATACACAGGATATTGACTGCTGAACACATTTGTTACCTAAAGCGTGGTATTTAAACCAAACAAAACGCAAAACTCACCAATCAAATCCCCAAACCCCATAAAACAGGGCACCTTACAGCATCTGAAATTCTAAGCAAAATGAGGATTATTTAGTATCTTTTTGTGCAAAACCCACTTTCCCTAACTTAATGCATACAAGGACAGTCATAGTACTCAAAAGTTCATTATTGATGGAGCATTTTGAGAAATAAGAAGCAGAGAAGTTCTGATCTTTGGGTGGGGGGGGGGGGGGNCACAACAAAAGCAAAATACCAACCAACAAAGCAACCAAAACCAAACAGCTGGGACTTGGCCAGGGTTATACCCTAGTACTGACTTGAACAACTCCCTCCCCAGTACCTGTCCAGATCAATCTCTTATAATTGCCACACCAGCCTCCTTGTCCATGTAATAACATCTGCTGAGCACAGTAAGTCACACAAGCTTAACAGCTCCTCTTGAAAACATGCACAGGGACCAAAGCAAAGCCCACACCTGTAAGAGTAATCTGGCAGCTAGCAAAGTTTGTTGCATCAGCCAAAAAGGAGAAACAACTGTTCCTTAGCATACTTTTGAAGCTAAAACTAACTGCTAGCTGGGATCTGACCCTGTTACACACATGTAATTTCACTTCTGCTCCCACAGCCCAGCTTTGACAGCAAAATGGACAATCTCTTTTGTTCCAAGTTCAGAAAGATGTTGGTATAAGCCCCCAGGCCAAAGTGAGAGTGCTGAGGGAAGCTGTGGTGATTCATGGCTGCCAAGGGGCATGAATCACCACCTGACATCAGTTCTACTGCCAGCTGCTCACAGGACAAAGCCTTCTGTGAAGCTTTCACCAGTACCTCATCTTTTTTAAGTGAGGAAAGCTTTTTAGTTTTCCTAGCTAGCCCAGCACAGCTTAGGTTTTATGTTGAGGAGTAACTCAGCTCTTTCTTTTCAACATTACAGCTGCATCATGGGTTTCATCAGCAAAGAGAGAGAACGTGCTCTGCTGAAGGACCAGAGCCCAGGAACATTTTTACTGAGATTCAGTGAAAGCAGCAGAGAGGGAGCAATCACCTTTACTTGGGTAGAGGGATCTCAGAACGGTAAGTCAGCAACAGAGAACCTTTGTTGTTTACTTTGATCAGAACAAGAAGTCTCTATGCCCGTCTCCTCCACCGTGAGGACCAGCACAACACCCCTGCAGCAGCAGGGCACAAGCCATAGCAGGGACACACCATACTTGGGGTAACTCAAACCACACAATGAATTGATCAAGGTTTCAGCTAGGACAAATAGCACTTCCCAGGTTCTGCTTCTGGCCTGGAAGCTAGGTAGGAAAAACTGCCTGGACTGTCTTCCCTGCCTCCTTAGGCTCTCTCCTAGCCTTTAGTATACACACACCTGCATCTCCTTCCAAAGCCAAATGCAGCTTTTGTTCCTTCCTTCCCAGATTCTGCCTGGGTAAATTACATACTCACTTCATTTTCCAAGCAGTTCTCCTTCCTCCCGTTGTCCAAAAGGATCAGTGAAGAGCTTGCTTCTTTGAAAGAGTGAGCTGGACTCGTTTCTCGTCTTAAGGAAGCCTAGAGCCATCACAGCTGCAAAAAGTTATAACCTCCCTTGTACCCAGTCAGGGCTCTCCCCTTACCACACTAATTACACGGCCCCCCCTGCCAGCATGGGGCAGCTGTTGACACTTCACTTTGACAAGCCCAAATCCGGGCAGCAGGTGGAAGAGAAACTGCTGAATGTACTTGTCTGACTTCTTTCCCTTTTCTGCCTTCGTACCTGAGACATCCAAAAGTTAAGCAAAAGAAGGTTGATAGTATTTGGAGCATTCAGGAAGGCTTATCTGTGTCTTTTGATGATTCATAAAAGCCTCAAGTGGTGTATTGGGATCAAACTTCCTAATAGGCAGCAGAGTCTGAATTACATAATTTGGAAGAAGGTTAAAAAGGCAACGCAACCTAAATTAGTTAATGAAATACTGCAGTTAATTTCCATGGACAAGTCACACCAGTCATTCTGAATACAAAACACACCAAGAACCATCGCTGTGTGCTATATCCCCCATGCCTCCCTACCCCACAGAACAATTATGCTCCCTTTGACAGGCATTAAATATTTACTGCAGCACTGTGGGTGTCATCCAGGCGAGCCTTTTACTCATGCAAACTCTGAATTTGTGGAAGTGGCTGCAGCTTTTCTGGACCCTTTCAGAAAAAACTTTGAAACCAGCATTAAGAGTTGCTGCTTCTCTCCTCTGCAGAGCTCCAGTTCCACTCGGTAGAACCCTACACCAAGAAGGAGCTCTCTGCTGTGACTTTCCCCGATATCATCCGCAATTACAAAGTGATGGCAGCCGAAAACATTCCTGAGAACCCTCTGCGATTCCTCTACCCAAACATACCCAAAGACAACGCCTTTGGCAAATACTACTCCAGGCCTAAGGAGGGTGAGTGCCGTGAGGGGCTCTTAAGCTTTTAGCTTGTCTGGTTGTTCCTGAGCTCCTGGGGCACTGTACCATTTCTGTGGCATGCAGAGAAAGGGAGCAGTTGGCCTGAACGTCTTGGCAGCCCCATGTTCAGAGGTTAAGAAAAGGTCTGTTTTTAAAGAGGCACGACATGAGATCTAATCAGATCAAAAACTGAAACCCCTAATTGGCCCTCCAGCTCAGCTGTCCTGTGAGCTGTTTCAGAAATGTAGGTTCCCACTAGCAGCCCAGACCATGCCTGGTTAGGGGAGGGGTTTCTTTGCCACCTTCTATAGGAGAAAAGGGAAAACTGACTAAAAATGGAATAAATTATCAGTGCTGTAAACTGCATGGCAGAGAGACTTGCACGTTATCTGGGTCATAGGCTATATTTTTGGTACAATAAAGATGAAAATGTGACGTCAACTTGCTGAAAAAAAAACCCACAAGCTTTTTTTCTCCTTGAAGCACCAGAGCCAATGGATTTGGATGGTCCCAAAGGAAACGGCTACATCAAGACTGAGTTAATCTCTGTATCTGAAGTGTAAGTTCCCACAAAAATGCTGGATTTTTAAGAACTAAGTTTTTAGCTGTAGTTCATGTCTCTTCACAGTATTTAAGCTGTAGGTGCCCCTGTCAAGTCTTTTCTGTTTGAGAATCTGATCACAACACATTAATGCAGTGCTGTCTTCAAAACACCATTTTTAGGTAAAAACCCTAGAAAATTGCAGGTTGTTGTACTGGCAAGTAATTTCTTGAAAAGCACGTTCTCAAAGACTTGTTGGATTCTTTGGTTAGGATGTGCACCCCTGAGTAGTCTTGAGTTTTCATTTAGAGCCAGGCCGGCTTTGCAAAGCCTGGTCTTCTTCACAAAAGGCCTCCTTAGTGGCCCTTCAGGCCTTGGAGTCAGACAGGGTAGGCCGGCTGTGCCTCAATTCTTTAGTGACGCCTAATCCTTGCTCTTCTCCATCAGCCACCCTTCCAGGCTCCAGTCTCCAGAAAACCTGCTCCCCATGTCTCCCGAGGAGTTTGATGAGGTGTCTCGGATGGTGGGCCCAGCAGAGATTGATACTGTGGTACGTATCACAAACCAGCCTGGAGCAGGGGGGTTGAGCCAGAACTTGCTTTTCCCCTTTTTTTCCCCCCTTCAGACATACCTCAGACACCTAAGCAAGCACTTGAGAACACGTCTCTTCACATGGATAGGAAAAGCTGGGGATCCAGAGTTAGATTGGGCTTGCCAGCAGTTGTTTTTTCCACTTGTCTGCAGGGAGAGGGGTGAAGAACAGGAGAGCAAAGCTTCCTGTGTGTGCCTTGCAGGTGGAGGGAAGATGGGAAGGGAGGAAGGAGGATCGCTGTAGTGCTTCCTGTGGGGTCTGTGTGGGGAGGGCCTGGAGCAGGAGTGCAGTTTGGAAGTGCTGCCCTGCCAGTGCTGGCAGGTACTGCCTTGTGAACAGAGCAGTGCTGTCCTTGCAGGGTGTGCTTCAGAAAAAGAAACAAGTTAAAGTCATCCCTCCCCCTGAATCCTAAAATGGGAATCAGGTGTGATCGGGGCAGAACTTGGTCACGCTGTGTGGTTAGCAAAGACTTGAGAGCTAGGGCTTGGCCTGTGTAACGGAGGTTTCCTTTTCTCCTTGCAGATGTGTACACACATTCAGCTCTGAGCTTTGGCTGAGTTTTCCCTGCGTCATTAGCACGGCCGATTCGCTTCACGCATCCTGTGCTGCACTCAATGCCTTGGGGACATGCTTCACTTCCTTGGTTTCTCAACCTGAAGGTCCAGTAGCAATTTTAGCTAATGGCAATATCAACAGCAGCAGCCTGAGTAGCCTCCTTATGTGCCTATCTTTGTTTAATTATTAAGATACCATGCACATCTTTGTTTAATTAGCAAGATACTGTGCCACAGTGGAGGAAGAGGAGGATGGGAATGTGAGCTCCTCGATGACAGTGATGGGAGAAACATGCATTCATTGTTTAAAGGAATTAGTTAAACATTTAAAACAGTTGACTGTACATAGAAGGCTTCAAAGAAAAGCTGGTTGTTGTGCAGAGGTTCTGTTGAGAAAGCTTACATCTTGAATTTTTGTCTGCATCACAAAAAGGAAAACACTCTACAGATACATGCCCCACCAAATCCCTGTGCTGCTGAAGTTTGTTGTGCTTTTAGCTTTTCTGGGCATGGCACTTTGAGAGAGCAGAAGCCCAAAACGTTACCTGCTTTTCATTTTTGCAGTTTTCATAAGTCTTAATCGTGTGGAGGATGTTTAGCACAATCTTTCTCATCAAGAGTATTTCTTAGGACACCACCTTCAAGCTGCATTGGCCCATGCTGAGCTTGCAACCCAAGGTGTATAATCAAGACTAAAGCCTCTACAGACTGCAGTTATGAGACAAAATGAGAACTTTTTAACAGTGCAAAAGGAGTTGAAGTATGTTTTTGTTAACTGTGCTTAGTCTGCCGAGGTTAGGATCTGGTCACTCCTATCTTTTGCAATAATACAGACCCCATTTAGGTTGTAACAGGTGGAATGGAACTCAGTTTTCTTGTGCATTATGAACCAGGGCATTTATTTAACTGTTAATTGGAACAGCTAAAAGATTCTACAGGCTTTGATAATTAAGTGAGTTTGTAATTAGGGGTAAGGCACAGGAAAGTGAAGAAGTTACAGTTTATCCAGAGCAGTGGCTGCAGGATATGCAGTGTGCAGTACTTACAGGATGAAGCTGTGTTTCCACCAGAGGAGGAACAGGTTTGTTTCTCAGCACAGTGGAAGGTAATTAACAACTCCCAGTTAAGAGGCAAGGCTGTTCTAGGCAGCTGGTCTCTCCCTCTAAGGGTACCTATTAGTGCAGGCTGCTAATTAGCATGGAGCTGAGCAGAGGGGCTGTGGAGCACTCGTGCTGCACCCCACCTGTCCAGGGGCCCTGCCTGAGCAGGGGGTTGGACAAGGTGACCTCCTGAGGCCCCTCCAGACCCAGCAGCTGCTGTTCGGGAAATAAAGGACTGGTTCAGTCTGGTGTGTTGTGCCCAGGATATCTGATGTGCCCCCTGCAAAAACTCCAAAGAAAAATTAAAGTACCTAGAGCAGGTAACACATGAATTTAAATAAAAGTCAAACTGACTTATTTTTGGTGCCCTGGGTTACTGAGATTAACAGTGCTACAGGAAATCACAAGTGGTGACTTAATGCTCTTACTGTAACTAGCTGAATGTGCATCTGTTGCTAATACAAAAAACAAGTTACTTGTTTTTTGAGCTATGCTTTGTATTCATGTTCTGCATGTTATTACTTTTATACTTCAGTTTTGTGAGATTTAAAGCAGTGGCCTTATTTACAGGTTGGTCCTTCCATAGCTGGTAGTTCTAGAGGCAGTGATTTTTCCTCGATGGAATATTCTTTTATACATTTTAAATAAATGGAACTGCCAGTTGCCACTGTTGTTCTCTCGTGTTGTGGCTATTTCTAACTTAAAGTGGATGTGTCTGCCAGTATTTTACTACTCTGTATCTCATTTTAAACTTGTTTGTGCAACTAAAGAGTTACAGCTCTGAAGCCCAAGGCAGTACTGATGCTTTTAATTCTCTGCATTGTTGTAGGTCTGTCTGCACTAGAGTTCTTAGAAGGTGGCTGTTTAATTTTTTTTATTACTGCTTCTGTCACTTCATTAATTTGTTTCCGTCCCCACACAAACTTCAATAAACTGAATTTGAATTTCTAATTTGAGTCCTCAGTAGGATAACTGATCTATGGCTCATCTTTGTGGGCTACCAAGCTGGACCACTGCTGCATCGTTTTTCTCTAGGGTAAGTGACAAAATCCCTCATCTCACACTTGTCAGACGAGTAATAAAGGAAAGAAACTGTTGGTGTGATGAAGGATAGCAGGAGTAAGGCAAGAGAAAGCTAGAGCTGTTGGGAGTTCCTGGCCAATCCATTTAAGAATTCCAGCATTAACAAAAAGCAGCCAGTGAAAGGACACAGCTCTGGAAGTGTAGGTTTCAAAATAAACACCAACAAAAATCAGAAAAGGGCTACATTAGATAAATGCATTCTGATTTCCTGTATGCTTTGCACTGTAGAAATGACGAGAGTAGGTTTTCCTGGACAGCCTTCCCCATGACTGAAGACTTATTTCAATGGCAGTCACACAGATAACCAATAAAACTCACCAGCACCAGCACCACCATCATCTTGATATTTCCATTTATTATGCTGTAAAAAGCAACACTATCTGGATTTTATTTCTTAAAATAAATAACTTTCATTTTCAGAACCAGTACAGCTCAAGTTTAGATTCATTCATGGGAAACTGCTAGAAATACATTCATCACTGTCTAGTCCCCACAATACAGAATCTAAAAGTCAAGATCAGCCCAGTCAGTTACAATGACCAGTACACTGCCAGTAAGTATAGTCACGGATAGTCCAGCTCTGAAGCAAAAAAAAATCTGGTACAATACAGTTTGTTCACAAAGATAGGCTAATTAATGCTAAGACTACCACAATATTTCTGAGTACAAAGCATTAAGTTAGCTGAACAATTTTAGGTTGTGATACAGAAGAAACATATATGACATAAAAACAAAGGAGTGGGGAAATCCTCTTTGGAGCATAAGGAAGTCAGCGTTGGTAAGATAACCAAAAGCTATTTACTGTAAAATCTACATGTCAGTGTCATGAATGATAAACAGCCAAACCAATGTACTGCATATATTTATAAATAACGCCATGTCTAAGTAGCTGCATTGCTGAATTGGACATTACAAAATAATCCATCTTCTCACAATGAGAAAATACTAAAACTAACCAGCAAAAATGCACCGAAGCTAAGACTGGCTAGAAGCACTCGGTATGAAAGCATTAAGTTTAGGGACAGCTATGATCTTCAATGTTAGCTCAGTTAAAATCCTTCTTTTGGTTTTGGTTTGTTTATATCATGTGTACTATATAATATACCTATGTTTAAAAATGCCAGTTTGAACAATGCAATGTCAGTTAAATGAAGCTGAATCAGGTATTTTTCTGAGAAGCTATGGGATGTGTTGTAATAGGGGGAAAATAGGGAAGATTAACTCTGAAATTTCTAATTCTGAACTAGGATCCATCTGAAAATATTCCTTTACACTGAAGCTGATAAATCTGTTGCCAGAGAAAATGTGCTGGAATTTAGATCAGAGTGCAGCAGAGAAGAGGCCTTGTGCTACCCAGTCACTGGTGTGGCTCAACAAAGAGCCAGAGGCCATTTCATTTAGTTCTTGGTTACAACAGGGGTGGCCATGACCCAGGATGTGAAGAGAACAAGTTAAAAGCCTTCAGAAAAATAGCTGATCTTCAGAAGAACAAATTAAAAAAAAAACAAAACTAAAAAACAAACCCAACCAGCTTAAGAACAGTAGGATTCTTGAGAAAAAGTGTTTGATAACCATGCCAGCCAGCTCTGAGATGCTATTTGAGGGCTTTGGACTTTCAGACTCTTCCAAGATTTCATCATCATGAAGACAGCCACTGCTTGTGATGAGTACCAAGCACTTTTCCACGTGGCTTGTCCTCCCTGCAGGGAGGCAGTATGGCATTTCGACGAGAGACTGTACAGGAACTTGAAAGGATTTATTCTCAACTATACTGACCTGCTGGGTCGCTCTGGAGAAGTAACTTCTCTCCAAGCCTTAGTGTACTCATTGCTAAAGGAGGGTAATGTGGTTCAGGTCATCTTTATAAAGTGCTTGGGCCATTCTAGGAAGAATTTGGGCAGTATTTCAGGAGGATTTTGGTGCCAAAACACAGAAAATTTGAACTCTGAGATCTATTAATGACTTGTACACTACATGCTAGGATAAAAACCACCATATACACAATTCTCAAGCACAACCTCCTTTTCCATGTGCTAAATGATTCCTGCCTACAACTCTTGTGCTAAAATTCTTGCCTATGTCCAACAACTGTAGTGTTTTGTGACTATTTTTAAGTGACTGCTCACTTCTGAGGTTTTAGGCCACAGTACTGGCAGAAGCAATTGCACATGGGACAGGGAGCTGTGGCAATTTTAGACTTCTGTGAACTACAAATACCTGCATCTATATTTTCCACGACGGGGCACGTGCCACGCTGGCTTCAGTGGCGAGACAATGAATTCCACCATTCACCACAAAAGGCATTTACTTACTTGTGCTCCTGGTGCTGAACTCCTGTCCTACACCAGGGGAATCCCAGTGATGCAATATCCTGCTCCCTGGTTGATGGCAGTGCAAGAAGAGAACATACCCAAAAACCTGGCTTATCTCCTGCTCTGCTCCTGTTTTGATTGGCTCTATGCTCCTTAAAGCTGTTTCACTCCATCCGTGTTGCTCCCTACAAGCCTAACTGAGCTCAGATTGACGTGTAGTATTTGGTTTAGTTCTTTGCCTTTCCAGCACTTCCATTGCCCTCGCTGGCTCCTGGCGCAGCCACCAGGAGCAGCAGCTGTCAGCCCCCCCAGGGGTTCTGCAGTAGTGCAAATATACCTGCAAGGAACACCTGCACGGAGTGGAAGCACCCGCCTTCCCCGGCCACAGGGAAGTACTTTAGCAGCTGAACGTGGAGAGAGAGAGGAGGGAGGCAAGACAAAGGGAACGGAGAGAAACACTCCCAAAACAAAAATCCCACTACACACTGGTGCTACAAGTCACATTCCCCTACGCCATTTGGTCAAACAAACCTTAAAATACATTCCCTGACAAGACTATCTCTAAGACCACTGACAAGTGTCACCTATATACTCTGTGATATTTGTAGTATGTAAACAAGGTTGTGTGGAATTCTTTTCTCTATTTTTTCCAAAGATAAGTGCAGATCCGTACTTAACACACCCAGCCTAAATCTACATCAGCATCCTCAGCTTTCAAAAAAACCTCACTGACACTCATACCTGACAGTACTCTGGCTCATCCTGGCCATACTGGAAACAGAGAGCTAAAGAAACAAAAATTCAGCAGAGAAGTTCCTGACCACAGACTAGAGTGCACAAAGAACACAAAAATAAATTAATAGCGCACAGTAAAGCCAACAACAGCTAGATATTTTTATACATCAATTATATGCAGCATGAGGTAATATTGCTCACATTATGGAGGGAGATTCTTAGTTGGTTTTGTTTCTTTTGAAGAGATTGGATTTGTCCTGTGCGTATAGAAACTCCTGTAACGTAACACTGAAGTAACAGAGACTTCTGTAAAATATATACCACTATCAGATAGAAACACACACGCTCTTCATTACTTATGCATACCACAATTAAATAGGTAAGTGATTTGATTCTTAGGATCTAGCTGAAGATGATTATAGTAAGCCATCCAGATTTTTATGAACCGTTCGGTTCTCCTTCCCATCGTTGTTATCCTCTGATGGCGTGTATTGGACCTGATATTCTTGAAGAATTTTAAAAACATCATGGTGTCCAAAATGTAAAGCTTCATCCATAGGAGTGTTATTCCACCTACAAAAAGCAGCACAGTATTTTTAAGATCAGCACGTTAAGCACAGAGCCAAAAAGCACCACAAATTAGCTCTTTACAAACTGCACTAATAGTTCAACACACAGACCACACTCAGTTCAGTAACTGTGGAACTACTTCATTAAGCTGAGCATAACCTTTCAAATAATGGGTTTAGTGGTTCATTTTTTATTCCTGCTCAGTCTGCAGAACCTAGAGAATCAGTGGGATCCCATTCCCCCCGTTTCAGTGGACTGGCTCAATACATTCCACTCTTATTTGACAGGCACCTCTCCTCACGGGGACTACTGGAGCACCTTTCCTCCAAAGCAGCAATAAAAACACCCACCTGTCTTTGGGGAAAGGATTCACTTTGCACGCTTCCAGCAGAAACTTAACAACATCCACATGTCCTACGGGAAAAGCAGTTTTGTGAGTGCAGGTACCTCTATATATCCATGGATGTACAGACAAAAGCAGATGCACAGAAACAGCAAAGATGTTCTAAAGCAGGCTGGCCCCCTCCCACAGGCAGACAGCAAATGCTGTGTGAGGAGACAGTACCTTCTGCAGCTGCCACATGCAGGGCTGTCCGTGAGTCGTAGTCTCTTTGCTCCATATCCATTCCTGACAGAGCAAACCTTAAAAAGCAAAATAAAATAAAAGAGATTGCAGAGGCAAGTCGTACATAATTAAAGCACGTTACAAAACTAGCATGGAACGGTATCACTCTGCCACAAGAGGATGCAAGCAGCACCACGAACACATCGGATCTTTGCTGATAATGAAAGGGACTTTGGCTTTAAAAACCACATTAGTGCCTTTTTCTTTCTGCTCTTTAGTTGTCACGAAGAAGAATAAAGCATCTTTGCAGGAAACGTAACAGTCAACACACCTGATTTAAAATCATACACGGACAAGCTAAGCCACGTAAGGCAAAGTAAATTTATACCAGGTGAGAAAATCCCAGGAAGTCTCCCAGGTCTGAAAATCCTGAGCAGCATTAAGGGATTGGGAGAGTTCTTGCTTCACACTATGGTGCCCTGGGACAGCAGAGTTCAACTGTACACATTTTTCCACCCACTAACTATATTTAGATATATTCTAGTCAAATTAATGTTTATTTAGTCTCCTACTATTATTTAAATTTTGCCAGATTCTCTTCCAGATTTAAAAAGCAAAGCTAGTAACAATGGACATTTTCCAACCTGAATTTTTGTGGCACTTTCAGAATTGAATATTAAAGCAGGTGAGAATACAGGTAGGATTTTCTGCCAGTACTATAAAAAAAATTGGTTAAATAAAGTATTTTACTGTGATCCAAAGAAATGGAACACAGTGGGATTCAGGATAGTGTGAGGGTACTTTTCTGATGGTTGGGTTTTGGGTGAACATATTCAATCCCTAGCTCATGCAGCTCAATGTCCCCCACACAGACACAGTGCATGTGCATGTTCCTAAGTAAACAACAACAGCAGGAACCAAACAAGCAGCATTCCTGTTCCCAAACCACCACTGATTTTTACCTCCGGAGTGCAGACACGTCCCCTGTGTAGGCAGCAAACAGCAGATTTATCACAGACTTCACCTACAAAGAAAGATTAAGTTCCAGTTTACTGATCTTCTTTCCTCAAAAAGAAAACCCAGCAGGGCCCGTTGGTCCAGCGCTTATGAACTTGTTAATTGTTCTTGCCTGACCACATCTTGCAGTACAGCTTGCTTTGCTACCAGTACTGCAAGGTCTGTCTTTCCAAGGCTGAAGTCATTAAGGACAGTAAAAGAACTAAAACAAATTAATTTCTGCTCTATTGTGGTAAAAAATATGAGCCTTGCTCTATGGGCAAACTGTCTTTCTCTCTTCAGTAGCCCAATGACACCAAGTATTGAATTGCACAGACAGCATCACGCTGCACAATTTACAGAACCATGAACTCCTGTATAAAGCAAACTCATTCTGGAAAACTACGATTTTTTTTTTATTAACTGCAAAGATTCCTAATGCCAGGAGAAATCTATGTCAGCAGAAGAGAAGAAACTATACCGTTTTTTCTACGTATTACAGATTATCCTTGCATACATCCAACATACAGACTTTCCTCAAATAAACCGTTTTAAGCAATTCTGTTACATAATAAGCAAGGTTTCCAGGCAAAGTTGGATCTTTTTAGATAAATATGGGCTTAAAGCATGACACAGGCAAAGTCTCAGGTAGTGCTTTTTCTCAGCTGTATTAATTACTCCAGTAAGAAATTATACTGTCAGGCTACACCAACCTTGTCCCATGCATATTTTTAATACATCCTGGCTATAACAACTCTGCAGGTTTTAACAAGAGCCAAAAATGACAAGCTAGATGGTTTTAAGCATCCCACATCAGCTTCTTTCATAAACTGACACAGCCACTTCTAGGCACCATTTCACAGTAATTTCCAGTAAACTTTCTAAATGTTGCTTTGCTCTCTGAGTCTAGGAGGCTCTGTTGCTGCCCCCAGCCACGCAACAGAGATAAAAGGAGGCAGCTGATCCTGCACTGACCTTCTGCAACAAGGAGGAGAAACAAACAGAATGAAAAATCCCCACCCACAAGCAAGTCTCCCACAGATTTCTGCAAGAACACTGGCGTATTTTCACAGGGCCACAGACGAGCCAACATCTGCGCCTCTTCTAAACCAAAGCCACGGAATTGCTTGTTGTTTTTTGCACCTCAAATATGCACTGACGCAAAGAGAGACCGAAGCATAAGGAGAAGGAGGCACAGAGGCCAGGATGGAAATACAAAGGGGACACAGAGCCACCCTCACTCCAGCACCCACAAACTCCTGCAGCTCCTTTTCAGTTTGCATTATGAGGGCTGTAAGGCTTAAGATCTGTAGGACTCCCTCCTTTCTCAGGGGGCTCTGCCCCCCTGGGCTGTCCCTAAACCTGACTGGCTCTAAAGGCTGGGCCCTTGGTCAGGCGCTCTCAGCTCTGACCCTGCAACACCCTGAACTGTGGCAAACCTGACATCACGCCCCAGACCCTCCTCACCAGTGGTACAGAGGACAGGCCTTGAGTGATTCTATTCCTCCCACACAGATTTTTTTGTTTGGAGTTTCTGCCAAAAGCCAAACCAGTGACCGAGACTCCTCAGCACGTCAGCGGGGTCCTGCTTTGGAGGCAGAGCCGGCCACCCCAGCTGAGCCCTCCCACCCCAGAGGCAGCTCCCCACGCTGGGCTCAGCCCCTCTCCAGCCTGGCTCAGCAGGATTGCAGGAGCTCAGGATTGCAGGTGCACGGGAATGAGCTGCTGGGAGCAGTGCTGGGAGCTGCTGCTGCAGTGTCACGGACACACGGACTGGCAGCAGCAAGGCCAGCTCGGGGCAGCAACCACCCAACCACACTCCCTGGGCTTTCCATAGGAAACACCACAGCCACACCAAAATACCAAACTCTCTAACAGAGACAGCATCTGTTACAGGCACTGGGCTGCAGACTGAACGCAGGTGTGAAAGGGGAATTCAGTCTGATAATCTCTACATATCATCGAGATGATTCAGGAGTTCTTCTCGGGAGGAGAAGCCGCTGGGGCCCCACAGGCAGACCGGGCTGGCGGCACTCCCATGTTTCAGGTCCTACAGGTGCTGAATACTCTCCCTTTTCAGGATCTGGGATGAGCAAAGGACACACTGTCTTTCACAAAAACCATTTCAGAGGTAACTGACCATTCTGGCTGGGCTTCTTGATGTTTCTGGGAAATGCAAATATATATTAAAGTAATAAAATAAAAATAGCACACATTCCTCTCTTCAAAAAACAACTTTCCAAGTGCAGTCAGAACCCAGAATCCTGGATTCAGCTGAACATTTTGCTAAAAAGCGATTTTTGTTTTCTATAATGACGTGACAAAATGTAATTCGGAGATTCCTGAGGCTTTGTAACACAATCACCTTAGATCATGTCTCTCAGCAATCTGGGAGAGGTCAAAGCTGCTCCTTCCTTAAGATAAATCAAGTAAAATCAAAGGTTACTTTACTATAAACCTAAACTGCTTGACAGATCAAAACAAAAACAAATACAAGTCCAGACAAAAAGATCTTTGCTTGTTTAGCTCAGAAGGAAATTTGCTCTCTGTCCAATACTAAAAGTAATGGGATACAAAAAGCAGGAGAAACCCAACAAATTAAGCAGGACAACTATTAGCAGAATAATTACCCAAAGCTGGTCAAAGATGAACTCAAGCTAAAACAAGCCAAGTGTGGCCATCACAGCTGAAAAAAATCCTCTTGGGACAACTTCCTCCTGCTTCTAGAGAGACTTCAATGATTTTATGGAAGAATGAGACTGGATTTGCTACCAACAGAACACACCTTGATCCCCCCATAACTGTAACAGCAGCATAGTCCAGGCCAAAAAATTAACAGATTTTATAAGGTACAAAATGAAATTGCTAAGAAGGTAGCCATAAACAACAGAAGTTTTACTGAGTTCACATAAAAACTGAATTCAATAAAATTTAGGAATCTGCAAATACAAAATACATTTTGAACTCCAAGTAAGAATATACCATCTCCATAAGCATCTTACGGGTGTCTTCCTTAGTTTGCAAGAGAATATTCATCTAAGCAGCATGTATACTAAATCATCATGTAAGAGGTTATCATTTACAGTGAGAAAAACTCATTATGTGAGCAGCACTTGCTGCCATAAGCTTTGTATCTGTGCAGAATCTCACTTAGGCTGCCACAAAGTCAAATACAAATTCTCTACCCAAAACTCACAGTGTACGAGCTTGAAATAACAGGTTCATTGCAAAAAAAAAAATCAAAAGGCAAAAGAAACACCAAAGTGGCAGCAGCAAACATACGATTTTGGGATTTTTAACTGTAGGGGAGAAAAAAATAGTGAAGATGACAGATGAGCTCTATCCATTCGAACTAAGTAGGGCACAAGGCAACTAATTTAAGTGTTTAGAGACTCTGTCAGTGAGTTTCTCACCAAGTGGTTCATGAACATTCGGTGTTGGTGTTTTGATAACTGTACTGGTGAACACAAGCTTCCCTAATGTTTAGAAACAAAGTTCCCGTTCAACCCAACAGCCATGAATTACCTTCTCCTACTGCACGTACTTCCCTAACTGTGAAAATTTCATAAAAGGAGAAGGGACGGGGTCCCTTTGCTTTACATGAGCTGGATGGATCACACGCTGCCATACAGCTGCATGGCAGCATCAAACCCAGAGCAGAACTGTTCCACCTTCTGTCAGTCAGGAGAGAAAACCTGCCTGCACTGAAGCAGAGGAATTTGGCAGCTCTCTTCTCCCTGTGCCAACAATACAGAGCACTGCTCAGCTGCAATGAGACCCTCTTTGTACAGCTTTTCTTGTACTCTTTCCTGACCACTGGGTATAATCCTCGTTATCCGGGCACTGAAACCAGCAAGGAAAGGTTCCTCAGAAATATTCATGGCACTCAATGGAAAAAATCAGAAACAAAGTTTCACCGTCAGGTTAGTAGGTGTTAGAGGTCTTGGACTCAGCTGGACAAAGCTATGAAGGATCCAAGTCCTGCTTCACATCAGAGGTGGCCAAATGACCAACACCTCCAGAGGTACCTCTCCAACTAATGGTTCTGTGAGTCTGTGGGTGAGGATGTGAACAGCTCAAGAAAGAAAAATCGAGACTGTTGTTGCTCAAGAACTGCACTGAGGTCAAGTTAAAGGAAGGAAACAGCCAGAGTTCAGAGCGGCAGGAAGTCACAGCGCTGCAGCAGATATTTCAGATAAACACGGGGGACAAAAAGGCAAAAAACGAAAGCGAAAAAACACCAAAACCCCAAATGGACAAACTGAGTGAGCTACAGCACTGACAGTTACAAAGGGAAACTCAGTGTCAAAGCAACTTCTCGTCCAAAGCTTTCCTATCACAGTTACTTTAAATATCTCCTGAGCCTGGTTATGCTGAAAGTTTCAAAGAAGTCTCCTTCAAGCAGCAGTGCTGATGTGAACGGATGCACAGGAACTGCACCAGGGAACACGTGGCCCAGCACACAGCAAGTGCATGGCTGTGCCCCTCTTCTCTGCAAGCACAAATGACTTGGGCATGACATGAGAGCTTTTGGGGTGGTTTTCAATTTCTCAGTGTACCAACTGGAAAAACTTAATGAAAAAAAAAAAATTAACTTCAGTATTAATATGCTGAAGTTACTTACTGCAAGTGAAATGTCAACACATCTAACTGATTTGAAAGGCTTGGCTGGAATGTGGGAATTGCCTTGGTGGAGTATTGGTAACAAAACAGTCTTTCCTACTTGAGCTGCACACCCAAATCCAGACTTACTTAAATAATCTCATGATGGTTAATAGCAAATGCTCACACAAGACTGAGACAGAACCACTCCTCTCTTAACAGACACCAGTTTAGAGGATTTTTTTTAACTGAAGAAAAGCACGTCTGTCACTGCCTGGCTCTAATGCCATCCGCAGAAGACCTCTCCAAAGGCTTCACAGAGAGCACACTGACATTGCCATTGGCACTAAGATGGGAAATGCAGGCCTGGAGATGGAAATGAACTGCTACGGTCTCGTGGTGTAGGGAGAGCAGCCTGACACCTTCTGCCCACTGCCTTCATTGTTAATGCAGAACCACGAGTGGGAGCCAAACCCGAGCAGCTGAGCACACCAGTGCTGTGCTCTGTCCCTGCCCACGTGTCCCTGCCACCATAGGGCTCTGTCCCACTCTGCTGTTGCTGCAATGCCTCCAGCACGGCAGAGAGAGGCTCTGCCCCGCACTGCACTTGGCTCAGGAGAGAAAAGCCAAACAGCTGGGCATGTATGGAAAGCAAAGCCTTCAGAAAAAATTAATTTAGCTCAAAGCTGGATTAATTCCATGAGAAGCTCTTAGCTAAAAAGGTCAGTGAATCTGGATTTTAATTTCCTACTGTGCCCTGCTTCCCGAGAACGCTCTTCCTCTCCAATTTCTTTGAAAACATTACAGAATTAACATTCTGAAAAAAAAGTATTACTTCCAACTTGATGTTTCTCCAGGTGGCTGAGCAATACAGTCAAACCCTATAGTTTATAATAGTGCTGCTCAAGGCAATACAAACAAGGATAAATAAACAACTCCCCTAAACTTTCCAATGCTCTTTCCATGATATTTAGGGATGATGCCACAGGTTAGACTTCTGAAGAGATGTTCAGAATATTGAGAAAAAAAGGTTTGAATGGATATTGTTTCTCAGGAACTTTGCCATATCTGACCTTTACTGTGCACCAGACCAAGTGTGCTGAGAGAAGATTTTCAAATAGAACAATAAGAGTTAAAAAGAGAGAGTAGAGCTAGTTGAGAGAACACGTGCACCACGCTCTTCTCTCACATCCCGTTTTTTGTGCTTAAAATGGGATGCAAGGTTTCCTTCCAGGGAACCCTGCCTGTCTGGCCAACTGGCTTGAAGAATCAAGTTTTAAAAGTTCCCCTGCACGGCACAGAGCTGTACAGATAAACTGGGATTTAAATTCAGCTCCTGACTTCCCTAATGACACATGACTGTCACACCAACCCCAGGGCCTGATGCACTGGGACCTCGGAATGCGTCCCAGGTAAGCAGGGCTCTGGGTTATGTGCTCCCCAGGCTCCTGAGAGGCTCCCAGCCCTAGGAGAGCTGCGCAGCAATCACAATGCAGTCCTGCAGCACTTCACCAGCACAGAGCACACCAGGGAAATCAGCCCAGCTCATCTGGAAGTGTCCCCAAGGCACACTTCTCCATGCCACCGAACCCCACCGGCGCTGAGCACAGCTCATCTGCACGTATGACACCCTGGCTGCCTCCCTGGGGCACCTGCACCCACACTGAGGGTGCCAGAGCACAGCTCCACAGCTCCCTGTTTACACGGGAAGTCTGCCAGGCGGCATTTCCAAGCAGCGCATCCCAGCAGCACGTTGTTCCAGCCAGGAGCCTCCGTGCTTTCCCGCAGCCCGCTGGCGGCCACCCACCCTGCCTGGCAGGGGACACAGGAGCCCAGGAGCCCCGCAGACGCCCGGCTCTCCATCCATTGTTCACAGCACACGGCACAGCTAATCCGGCTCAGCGCGGCATTAACTCGGAAACGCAGAAATAGATTGTTAAGCTGCCCAAGGTGAGCGCTCGTCTAGCGAACGGGGATTAGCGCTCCACAGAGGGGACAGACCGACTGCTCCGCACCCTGCCTGTTCCCATGGCCTCTGCAAACGGCCAGGGCCTGACAAGGAAGGCAGGAGCAGAGTTTAAGTGAGCCACGAGTGACTGCACAAAGCAATAAAAGCTCCAAAACCAACAGGAATCCACTTTCACAGTAGCACTGTTCAGCTGCTTTTCCTGCAGCAATGCCTCCTCCTGCTCTTCAGAAGAACTGTGGATTTCTAGATGCTTTTTTTATCAATGGAAAACAATTCCTGAAACCCAAGATGCTAATATAAACTCTGAAACAGCAGTGCTGACCTACAGATACCATGAAAAGTAAATCCAGAGCACAAAGTAAACAATTTAGTCATCCAGGTTTTACACACCGAACTTGTAACTCACCTACACTGAAGCACAGCTTTTAGATGGCTTTTTCCTGGCATGTAGGGTTTCAAAACAAAGTAAAAACAAACAGACAAAAAAACCCCTCAAACCTGCACAAAATTCTGGAGTTCCAACTTTGAAACTAGAATGCAGGTAGTCTCTAAAAGGACAAAAATAAACCAAGGATGGATCTGAGTGGAACGCAGATGTTCTGTACGTTCAGACACTAGACAGGATCACTTATTCTACAAATAGGCCAGGTCTGTATTTACATTTAATTTTCAGTAACCTGGAATCTACTCTTCAGTGTCCACATACAAGGCTATTGTTGGGGAAAAAATTCAGACTCTTCGGGTCTAAAAGAGACAGCCATGGTTTTCCTTTAAAATACCATTGTTCAATATGAAGGTTAAGTTGTACTTCATAGGGAAAGACATCTCAGTCAAAAGCCTGTTCTTGCAATTGAATTTCAAATTCTGCTTTGTTTCCCATGAAATAAAGTAGAACTTATTACCTAAGGGTAAGTAAACCACTTACTTTTCAAAGTAAAAACTAAGCCTGAACTACAGACAAATACCCAACCAAGCTCTAAGCCCTCCAGGCCCAGCCAAGCATCACCTCCATTTCACAGCCAGGACCTGACCTGTCTGCCCCACTGCACTGCCAGCCACCTGCCAGGACCCAACTCCCAGACCTAAGTGCCGTATTTTATTCACTAAATGAATCCCACACTAGTTTAGGTGACCACCCAGATGAGGGCTGGCTCTGAAGTAGCCTTAGAGCTTGCTACTGAGGTTCTGTCCATGAGTATTTTTAGAGATGGACAGTCCTTGAAGGCACTCAAAGCAGCCTCTACATTAAGCCTCAGCATTACCTTTTTCCACAGAAAACTCAGTTACACAAGAAGAGGTCATTTCTCTAAATAACTTCCTGAAGCACACAAAAGTAAGGCTTTCAGTAAGTGATCAAATCACCCCATGTACTTCTACAGAAACCCAACACTCACTGCCTCTGACAGAGTCTCCCGCCCTGACTTCCAACAAACACAAGGGTCATAAGAAATTCTAAAGGTAGAATTCCTTGGGAGAGTCTTTGTTCCCATTACACTATAAATAATTAGCAGATGTGTGAATAAATTAATGCATATACCTACACACATTAAAATATTGGTATATTTGAAAATACACACAAGGCTAGCTGTTCCAGAAAACTTTCATTTCTTCTTGATGACTTCCACCACCTCTTAGGCTATTTTCTGCACTACTGATCCTTGTTTCCTCATGTAATGTGACAAAAGTGCAAAAATAACTTTAGAATCTGCCAATATCTACTCTGCCACGTTGTAAAACTAACACAGGAAACAAGATTTTGTCAGGTTTTTCCCCCAGTCCCTTTTCTAACCTGTGGACTATCCTTTCTTTTCCTCTAGATGGTGCAAGGTCCTCCCTCTTCACAGCTGGGGACAGAGGACGATACCCAGCTCCTTCAGTTTTACGAGCAGTGGGTGCAGCGTTTATTTTTGGACTCAAAGCTGCCACAAGTGACTTTCAAAGCTGCTACCACAGAGTTTATTTCTGGAGTCTCCCTGGTGGAATTAACTTGAAATGCCTTTTGCACAGCAATTATCCATATAGCTTGTGCTGTTGACAGCAAACTAACAGACTAACAAAACGTTTATTTATTCCTCCCTCCAGTTTCCAGCAGCCCTGCTCAAGCACAACCCATGCATATACCAAAAGCTGCTTCTCCCACGAGTGATGTCTAGACTGCAGCCACACAAGAGGCGTATTTTCATGCATCCAAACACAAAGCAGCTCTAAACCAACTGTACTGCTAGAGCTGCAAAACCCTCAGGCAAGCCAGCACACCGGTTAGTTATTATTTTTACTTAAAGCTGGGCAAAATCCCAGTAGGCATTTAAATGTCTTCTTGCAATTCAACTGCTCAGACTGTTTCAAATCCAAATCCAATCTTTTAGAATAAAATTAGTCATTTTCTCCTTCTGCCTTCCTACATTTTTGAACTAGCTGGTAGACACTAACAAAATAAAAATTTCAATGGTCCTGAAAGCATCTGTTTAAAATCCAAAAACAGAGCAAGTTGTTTTGACTAGGTTCAGTTCAGACACAGGAGCATGAACATCCAAACGAGCCTGCACCAGTAACTCAGTCTTGGAACTTGTCACAGAAGCCATGCATGCAGCTGAATGTAAGAAATAATTAAATCAAATATATAGACCGAAGATTTCTCTTGACACCAGGACCCTTTCTTCAACCTAAGAACAACTGTCAGCCTGTTTTACTGGCAAACAGATGGGCTAAGGCTGCTAAAGGAGAAGTGCAGCTTTCCTGGAGGGAAGGCTGAGCAGAGGTGGTTTGTTCCCCTCTTCCACCCACTGCCATCAAATGGATTTCTACCATTCATGTTTCCCCCTGATTCAAACTAACTTTTAGAGGTAAGTACTGGATTATGCCACCCAAAATTGCAAATAATTAAGAGTATTGATACCACATGTTATGGTAACTTGCGTTTCTTCGCCCATCTCTGCCTGAAGCCCTTTTTTTGGTCAAAATACTTTAAATTAATGGAGGTATTCAAAAACATCTAAAAATGATGCTTGCTAACAACGAGCACAATACCATAAGTGTTTGCCTCTTTTTTTCTTCTCTGTTACTGTACTAGTTTGCATAAAATTTAAAGAGCTTAAGGACACAGAGCAGAAGGTACTTTTCCTCCAATCACATTTGGAGCCATGAAAGACAGAATTCATCTCTTCCAACACCAACCACTTGCTCATAAGATGGCCATCAAGTGTACACAAATTTCTGGAAGAAGTTTATAAAACTGGTATTCCTCAAAACATCATCTCTCTACCTGTGAATTCACCCTGAACACTAGCAGGCAGGAGGTGCAAGTTCTTCAAGTGTCCCTAAATATCCTTTGACTCCTACAGAACAAAGCAAGAGTCATAGATCGGGACTGAGCTCAGTTCTACAATTAATTCAGCCAATGCATGCTCAGAGATTATTACATTTAATTATTCTAATTTTTAAATGCTAAATGAGATTTAGAATCTTGTAAATGAAATTTGAAATAATCTATCTTTCCAATATAGTTTGTGATTCCACAACTGTGGTCTGCTTCATGCTATGTTTGGTTTTACTCAAGCGCCTGAAATACAGAACAGCCCTTGACAACGGCAAGCAACGGAAGCAGAGACCTTGTTTCATGGCAACACACACTGGGAATTTGCAATGCCTTGTTATTTACAGTTCTGACTACTGATTAATTCTAAAGTATTAGTAAACTGATGCTGTTTAAATTACAGATAAGACTATTTAATTATGATGAATTAAGAGTTAAGTAATTAAACAAAATGTTTACTAGAGTAAGTGAAACATCTACTTACCTTCAGTAACTGAGATTCTTTCAGAAAGCTCATGCCCATCTATTCCACTCCCGAGATGTGCAAATCCCACAGGGTGAGCCAAGGCTATTCTGGCCATCCGCGTTCCTGAACTGCCCCACTCCCACCTCTGCCTCCCCAGACGGAAGGCACAAGAAACAACCACTCACTATTCCTGACTCCAGAACCTGATCTCCAGAGGTGGAGAGTGGGTCACACAAAGCAAAGTGTAATTGGATCCTTGCATACAAGCTTCTCCCCCAGGAATCAGGGAATTCCAACTCAATTTAACTAGAAAATATTACATAGTAACATAAGAATGTCCAGGGTGCATGGATGGGGCAGTTTCTCCTTTCCAGTGCCATCATCAGGAGCAGGACAGCAGGAAATGTTGTGGGAAGCAGACTGGGTTTGTATTTCCCCTTTCTAGCAGATAAAAACAATACTAACGATGAACTGGGTTCAAGAGGTACACAGAAAAAATGCCCACAGAAATCAGAGCTCAAGATTCAGAGCCACTGACTCCATCAGTATTAGATCACAGGATCCCAGGAATCTTTAGCTGGAAGAAACTTCCAGGAAAAACTGCCTGGTATGAAGCATCAAGAACAGGTACTAAGATGGACCCAGCCAGTATTGCTGTCACAGATACCCCTGAACAACAGATCATCCTACATATTTAAACAGAGAAGGCCTTACAGTACCCAATGCTGAAGCTTGAGCAGTGCTCAGATGATTATGTTGTGACTGGAGAGCTTCCCTGCCCATGCACATGCGTGCCTGGACAAACAGAAGAGCCTGGCAGAAGAAGAGCTGATCTCAAGAGCTACTCACTAACGATTTCTGACAGATGTCTTATCCTTTGCTTCACTCCCATGTTGGTATGGGTATACCCATCCCCATCCCTTTATTTTGGGGATGATTATGTTGATTTCAGAAGGTACAAATACTGGGAAGAAGAGACAAAACTGAGTACCAAAGCTGCCTTCACTAGATTACAGTGAGCATGGCCGTGCTTGCTCCCATCTGGTGTTTCCAATTTCTTCTGGTACCAATGAATTACCACACTTTTTGCTTTTCGAAACAACAGAATTAAGTACATCACTGAAAAGAAGACCTCCAAAATATCGACTGAGCATTTAATCATCCTTCACTAGACTTAAGAGCTAAAGTTGGCTGACTCCACTTTCTTGGTTTTTGGGTTTTTTTTTTAAAAAGACCTTTCACAGACATCCATAAACTCATAAATTGTACCAGCAATAAAGGTTTTTGAACACCTAATAAAGAAAACCAAGTTAGAATAGCAGTAGTGAATAACAGTGAATCAGGCAGTTCCACAGAACTGTGAATTAACAAGAGGGAGTCAGTCACAGAAAAATCCGACCTGGCTCCTGTCACAGATGACCAAAGGTGTTACTGCTGCACTGTGGGCCATGAACAGTATCACAAAGGAATGGTAGGTCGATTAAGCAGTTCAACAAAAAGTTTACTAGACCAAGTGAAAGATTTAAAGCATAAAGACTTCCACCCTTCAAGTCACAAAATGAAGATCAAGCAAATTTTTATTTCTAGGTGGCATACATTTGCCATCAGCAGCTTGGATGGAAATACTTCAGTGTTGCTGCCATGTCCAAAGCATCCAAGTTATGTAAGGAAATGACCCTCTCAAAGAGTTTCACTTACTCCCCTGTCAAACTTTTTCAGCATTTCTCATCAGCAATGAAACACTTTGTCAGTAAATAATGATGGCTGGAAGTTCAAAAATGGTAAAATAATTCTTGCAGTAAACTGTCACAGAAATGTCATGATACCTGCTTTGGTAGTTCCTTTTCAGCCTTTTCAAAGACTAACCCCCTGCAAACAGTTCTGCAACAAAGAGCATAGGGAATATACACAGAAACCTTAAAAAGAGGAATGAATGCTAAGCCATCGATCCTGGATGCAGGGAAAAAAAAAAAACAAGAGCCTTTGAAGTAATGGATATAGACATCACTAACAGTGCAAGATTTGGGACCAAAGGACTGGGATCAACAACAGTCACATGAATCAAGTGGAATGCTGATGGATGCTTTAGTGACACGAGCTGTGTTAAGCAGACAGGACAAAAGGATGTCTGCCTTTTCAAGAACCTATTGACACACTGATACCCACACAACAGAGCAGAGTGGGGCAATGCTCCTGCCTCCCAGCCTGTAGGCACTTCACAAGTTGTGGATGACAGTTTACTCTTAAATACAAGACCTGGAACTGGAATTATTCCCAAAAGAAAGGACTTTGCTCTCAAAGGACATAGGGCACCTGCACTACCAATAGAGTGACTCCACCCTACCGGCTGAAGGCAGAATGGGGAAATCTTACCAGACGCTTGCACTCTACTCTTGTTGAGAAGGTTCCTTCTAAATACTAGGATCAAGTTGCTATAAATCTTCTTCTAATTTTTAGGCTATGTATTCCATACCTGTTTTCCTCATTTTGGAAATATTTATTAGCTTAATCAAACCTTCTGCCTCCCTGCTTTTATCTTTAAACACTGCAGTCATATTATTCCCCATCAGCCTTGGTATATGGGACAAAACGTACTCAGCTGGTTTAGCCTGCTTCTCTATGTCCTCAATCATAATTCTTAATTCTGCTCTGCAATGGCATGAGTGTGGATTTTTTAAAATATATTTAATCGAAACAGTTTATTTGCAGATCAAGATTACATTTTAATTATTTGACTTGCAATAATTACAGGCTGGAGAAATTTAAGAGAGAGGCCCTTTAAAAGAAGTGTGAAATGTACTTTCCATTCAGAAAGTAAAAGCTACATGTATAACCAAAAGCAGGTCTATGAGTCCGAAAAACCCCTGATTAATGCATGAGTAATTCCTGAACAAACAATAAAGTTGCCTGCCTCAAGGAAAAAGCTGGGCTAGTGAATGACATCAACAGGAAACGAGTAACATTATCTCTTCCTATCACTCCACTTGTGTTCTCAGTTCATTGTTCTGATAAGCGCTCTGATCACAAGGGGTCCTAACAGCAACATGCCATCCCTCAGCAAATAACACACTTCCATGTTTGCATATAGCCTGTTGGGCTTCAGTAGAAAAATAAAGGGAATATGGCCTTTTCAAGTCCCTAAATCACTTCATTTTCAATGACATAATGAAAAAATACTTAGAATCCAGTAAGAAAAATACAGCAGGAAGTGAAAATACTAGTTACTGCTGACCAAAAGCCATTTTTACCCATGCCACTTCTAGGACTCCCTAAAAGCCAACAGATTACAGCATGGTGGTAAAATCATCATGCTCAGTGAAACGACAGAAGTTACCATCACAAGCTACAAAGGGAAAATTCCAATTGTAGGTTAGGAAAAAATTCTTCAGTCAAAGCATTAAAGCACTGGGATAAGTCACCCAGCCAGATGACAAAACTTCATCGTTGGAGGTTTTCAACACTTGACTGGCAAAGCCCCTGAGCCACATGATCCAACTGACACTAGATGGTTCTTTGAGCAGGAGGCTGGACTGTAAGATCTCCAGAGATCCCTCCCAGCTTCTGTGACCTCGTGGTTTCCTTCTCAGGCTGCTTACAGTCACTAGTGCCTCCTGCACCTCATACAGATAGGTTACAATAACTGCACCCAGCTAAGTAAATCTGACCTGATTTAAGAAAAAATACAATATGAAGATAAATTTCCAATTCACAGTGTGCACATGAATTTTGTAAAACCACATGAAGGCACAGCTATGTGCCAGCTGAGTCAGAATCAGAGCAGAGCAGCAGCTAAAACAGGAAGCACCACCTTCCAGGAGATATGCTGCTCCACGTGCCTGTTTAGCACATAAAATACATCAAAGTATGCCTGGCTGGAACATTTTTGAGGATAGGAAAACATTCTAGAATTACTTCCTTTTCCCCTTGTCTTTCCTATATAACCCCATTTCCTCCTCAGCCTTAGTGCTGAGGTGTCAAAGTGTCTATTATTCTCCAAACATCCACCTGCCTTGTCCTCGGTCAAGCAACCATGACAGCTTTATTGCCTCAATTAAGTCCTGTTTAAATTAAACTGGTAAAAAACCAAAACAACAAACAAAATACCAACGAACTTCCCCCCACCACACTTCTGCCACTCAATTCCATTCTAGGCTTTATTCAGCTAAGCTGCAGCCTCAGATGTGAGCATCACGTAGCCCTGCTACGTGCAGAAGAAACACACGTGGCATTTTTAGGAGTAGCTGAACCATGTGCAGAGCAGTGCCACTCAAGTCTTGCAAAACCTTTTAAATGCTCGGTGTCCAAGCGATACCAAAAGTCTGCATAAAGCAGGATTAGATAATTAAAATTAGTTAATAAAATTAACTCCTACTCGCATGAAAACCAAAAGAAAAGAGCATTTCTGTTTTGCACACAACATTCTCTAGAAGGAGCAAATGGCAAATCAGAAACCACACTTGATTCAAGGCAGGTAGTTTAATAATTTAGACTGTTTAAATTATTCAACATACTGGGACACAAATTCCTGAAAGAAAATGGGGCTGTGCATGACTCAACCATGTCTTTACATATATTAGTTAGTCATGCGCTTTCCAGACTGGACAAATGTGGAACAGACAAGATGCCAGCATGATAAAAAAAATAAAGCTTTAGTTAAGATTTCTACCCAATTTAAAGCCTCTTGCCAACCCTCCAACTACTACAGACATTTGCAGACTCAAATCCTCTACAAGACCCTGCACTGAAGGCAAATTATTAGGTGCATTAAGTCATTCTAATATAAGCTCAGCTGAAACAAGTTTTTTCTTCTTTCACTGCAATAACTGATTCTGAACTCCCTTCAAATAATCTACAGAAATATTTTTTAGAATTAAAAAAAAAAAAAGTCAGTAAAAGCCTACAAACAATGTTTAGGATACTAAAACATCGTACATAAATTATGCTCATAATTAATTCCTTTGTTCACAAATTACTGTGCATCAATGACATGTATGTATCAAGACCAAGAGATATAAGAGCAATAAAAAACCAACATATCCATCCCCCGCCTCCCATCCACCCTCCTCTGAATCCATTGCCTTTTTATTCATCTACCCACCCACTGGTCTTCTGACACAAATACATGCTGAAAACCAAAATATAAGAGGCAAAATAATTTTACAGTAAATCACCTGTGGCTCTTTCTTCGTACCTACTACTCTTTTTCATTCCATCATCTTTATGCCTTTTAGAGAATAAACTCTTTTGATATGTGATGTTTTTAAGTATAATAAACATACAGCTAATTTTACAACCATAGAACACATAACTTAAGCTTATAAACCAGTCTACAGAAAAAGTAAATTAACAATTCTGATCATCCTCAGTATAGGAAGGCCCCCCCATTACTACCAAAACAATGTGGGGTTTGGACCACCTCCCTAGCTATACATGATTTATTACAACCTGTATTTTTCCCTTCATAATGCTCAGGATCAGCAGTTACTACGCTGGCATTGGCACCATTAATCATACATTTTCCATGTGACTGAATCAGTATCTTCAAACCCAGACAAATACAAAGTGATGTTAATATTCTGCACCAGGACTTCTTTATTTAAAAAGTCACAGTGAGAAAGTCTTGCTTCTTTGATTTTTGCTTTCTACTTTCTAAGACAACAGCTCAAAGAGAAAAATAACTAGATTATTGTACAAAATGTTTACAAAATCGTAGGAAAGTTTTCAATGACTGGTTTAACTAAATCTGCTTATTCCACCTACTTTTTCAGATCTTTTTTAGAACAGAGTGCTCACTATCTCAACTTCAATCTAAAAAATGTGTTCGAACGAATCTGTTCTCCATTGAGAGAAAAAAAATACAATAAAAATCAGCTTAAAATAAATTTATTAAACAATACAAAAATAAGCATGCTGGAAATCAAGATACATAAATAACATACAATGCAAATGAAAAATGGAAAACGAGACAGGTAACTTAACAACTGAGCCAAAAGGTACAACACAAATGCTAAAATAAAACTTTAAAAAGCATTTACATTTCTAATGAAATGTTAATGATGCTGACAAAGAAAAACAAACAAACAGCTAAAATGCTTGAATATCAAGAATTGCTATTACTGTAGCACAGGTGAACACTAAAACCGTTGCAGACTTCACACATGGAATGACTAGAACTCCGTGGCCCCGGCCTCTCCCACCTGCCCGTGGTGGGTGACGCCTCTGGGCACACCCAGCCCTGGCCTCGGCCCCCCGGCTGCCCTGCCATGAACAGGAGCCTTCTGCACGCATGGCAGGCCAGGGCAAGAAACTACAAGTGTGGGCAGTTACAGAACAGCTGGGTCAGAGGAGTCTCCTCCTGACCCTTCCTAGCTAGAAGCTGCCTTCGATTCTCAGGCAGGCTTCAAAAGCATATATTACAGAACTGTAATATATATATATATATATTTATTTAAAGACTGTTTAAGCTGTACCCTAAATATTCTTATTATGCATATTTAAAGACCTAGTAGTTTCCTTATTTTTGTATTTCCCATGCAGGACTCGACTCTACCACAATTTTGCATGTGGAAAAATCTTCCATCTTCAACCACATGTTTAGAAGTGGCTTCAAACAGTACTAAAAATCAAGGTGGGTAGAATCAGATCAAGCAAATCCTGCATCTTGCCTTTTCCATTTTTAGTTAAATCAGTAATGCATCCAGCAACATGTCACCACTGTAAATACTTTCCATTAGCAGCACAGACACATTAAGTTCCCTCCTGCAACTGAGGGCATTTCAGGTAAAGTAGTTCTGCAGGATCTGAGTACTTATGTCTCTGTAGCTACTAGTTTACTGTAAAATCCTCAAACAGGCAAGACTTTCTTATAATTCAAGACTTTGCCTTTATTTTGAGGATAAGCACTAACAAACCTAACCTTATCATCAGAGATAAGACTATAAAACAGTTATTATTCAGCAATTCATGACTGACACTTATTACTGACATCTGCACCACAGATTTACCTCTTCATCCCAGAAGGGCATCAAATTCACTGAAAATTGATGTTCTGTGTTGTTTTGCTTAAATATTTTCATCCTAGGCTTCAAAGACAGGAAGCCCATCCTTTTACAATACTCTGCTAAATGAAGATTATTCAGGGTTTAGTCAGAGCTTTTTCAAATCTTTATGCAAAACTAAGAATACCTAAACAGAGTAATTTAAGAGCAGCTTGCTTTCTCACAGAACATAAGCTCTGTTTTATGCATCTTCCTAAACTCATAAACATCCAGATGGGTCAAAAAAGGGGCAGGAAAAAACTAACTCTGCTGTTAGGCAAAACTCACATATCAACATTTTGGAGTTTTAGATAAACAAAAAAAGGGAGAGGGACTGGGGAAGTGAGCAGGGAGAAGAGGTGAAGGTGTTCCTACATACGGAATTGTCACTCTCTTTCAAAATCCTCTACCAGCTAATACCATTTATCATTGCTTGGACAAGTTTCCCCATTTTGATAAACCAGGACTCTGTGTGATGTGTACTAGGGATGGGACATATCAGATAATTTGCAATTTTATAAAGGAGAAAACTTTATAGAGAATGATTTTCTAAGATTTTTAGCATTATTAAGAATCTAATTCCTACAAATGTTAAGAATTTAGCAAGTCTTTGACCTCTGTCCAGAACTGCCTATTGAGCCTATCTGAAGCTTAAATATATCATTTGGAGCTACACCCTACTCAAGATACTCAAATTATCAAATAATGCAGCTTAAGAGATGCAGCTGCCTGTAGAAAAATGCAAGCCCTCTTTCTCAGCAAGCTGACAGAGCTGCCAACTCAAAATCATTTCAAAAAGTAGCAGTTAATGCTAACTTCTCAAGAATTTGCTCATGTAAAGTAAGTGAAACCTTTCATCTTCATATAAGAACATGCACACGCATTAATGGTTGAGAAATAAGTTAACTGTAAACAGTTCTAGTAAGATCTACCTATCTGCTTCCCTCTGAACATATTTCCTGCCCACTGCTCAGTTGGTTACCACTCTAAACCCCAGATTGCTTACATTCCTTTCCAGGGTGGAGCACAGCACTATTAGTAAGGCAGACTTCTGAGTCATAACTACCAGCTGGCAGCACAAGCAGCAAGAGAGACACTCAAAATAGTTGGGTCAGAAATCTCTCTGCTGCATTAGTTAACTTGCAAACAAGACACGTTTCTTTCCTCCTCCTCCCTACTTCTCCCACTCCTGCCCAGGCATTTTTGCTCTCTTTATTACAACATTAGCAATAATAACTATTCATGGTCTGATTAAAAGAAAAAAATAATCTTCACTAGCACGGCATATGCAAAGGGTCTGTTCCTGTTCAAATTTGAAAGCTCACATTAAAAAAACCCTGATGTGGTACTAATATGACTCAGAACCCATCTACACTTAATATACAATTATTTAGAAATTCAGGAATTTGCTGTATTTTGCTGAAGACTATTTTATATTTTAATTAATATTCTATCTTTACATGCTGACCCTGCTCAGTGGACACAAGTTCTTGCTCAGCCTCAAAGTTCATATACTTAAAATTCTCAGATATAAACAAAAATAAACAGATATATACCACTTCTGTGGTATATCTTCAAAAACACTAAGATTTACCTTTACTTTTTTTTTTTTTAAACTAAACGTGTTCTAAGTAACTACAAAAGTCAGTTTACAGCTTTGGGTTTGTTGTTTGCACATGCTTTTTCCCCACACACCCTTGAACTTTGACAATCTTTTTGGTATAGCATACAGAATTTACACAAAATGTATATATAAATGAAACACCAGGTAAACAATATTCAAACCAAAGTTAAATCTAGAGATGCTTGAGGGTTTTTAAAATGAAGAATTTAATGAAACTAGAACCCATTCGTTTAGTTCTGCTCTCCCCGACCTTCCATTCTATACACTACGGTTCTGGAGATGTCCTCGTTTGATTCAGGTGACACTTTTTTCCATACTGTTTCTTTTAAAGCAAGTTCTTGCTGGAGATTCTCATAGTCCATTGGTCCAAAGGAATGCTAGTTGTTCAAGCAACATACATTATTTATTAGTGTACTTGAAGGAAAAAAAAAATCCATACTTGCAGTCATTGCTAACAGACTCAAGTTTTTCAGCTCTTCACATAAACTCTTAGTTTCTCTTTTCCACTTATAAAAAAATGAAATTCAAAACTGGGTATTTTTTAGATGTATACATGCAAACAGAAGCACTTTAAAAATCATTCTACTTCACCTATTGAAATCTTCATGTCTTAGTCAAATCACTAATGGTATTGAAAACAAAGAGGTTTTCCTTATCTCAACACTCTCACACTTGTATCTTTTGTAAATGTAGCTGGAGTGGATTCAGTTCATTCCCAGAGACTGCTTATGCTGCTCCCTAAGTAACAGGCTCTTGTCTGCAGCACTATTCATGCCTGAATTCACTGCCTGTGCAACTCTCAGCAGGTCACGTGGTGTCAGAGATACCCCCATGAAAATAAAGCTAAACACAGATCTCGTGCATTGCAGCACCCAACAGAAAGGCTAAGCCCACCAGCTGGTCAAGTCTTTATTAAAGGCAACCAGTACAGTAAAACTCTTTGCAACTTAGATCAGATGCCATCTACTTAATCTAGCAGGGGAGATGAACTGCATGAAATGGAGTTAAAACACTAATACGAAATTTTACTACACAAAATCCTGTGATAGTGTGGTCCACCCAGGCAAGTGTCCACTAATAATGTACACTAACTGCATTATCTGAAAGCTTTGATGCAATACATGTCATTGAGCAGTTTGGCATTTAGAGAAGAACTTTTCCATACCTCTTCTGAAGCCTACAAGCAATACTCACTGAACACAGACAGTAACTTACCCGCTGATCACCACCTTCTCTGCGAGGATCAAGCTTTTTTGCAAAGTGTCTCAAATTATCGTAGTTATGGAAATTGCACAAAGAAACCAGATCCTGCAAATATTTAAAAACATGCATTATGATCTGCATATGATAGCCAAATGCATATAAAGTTAGTAATAATACTACCCCTTACATTTTGCATCATATCCTAGTAACTTAAGCTGGTAAGAAGAGAAGTTGATTTAATAAATCAATACCCATGTCTGTAAGGCCCTTTGAACATTGCACAACTATATGATAAAGTTCTAATAATACCTTTAAACTCCTTCTTAAAGAAGAGCCAAACAAGGAGCAATTTGCAAAATACCTATTTTTATAAATCCCTACTCCAGCTGTATGGAACATTTCAGGAACAGAAAGAATAGCCTGGGCTAGTCCAGTACATCAAACTTCAGTCCAAAGAATGAAACAAGGAAATGTGTGACATAATGGATCCTAAGCTAGTTTGAATTACAGCATGAAAGGCTGTAATTACAAAACTTGGCAACGCTGTTCTATTTTTAAAAGTGAATGTTACATTCATGTTACTTGTATGCCATGATCATGTATCAGTTTTTAGGTCTCATTGGAATGCAGAATCAATGCAGTAAATCCTTCCCCTACTCTGCTATTCTAGGATTTTAGAGTTAAGTTACCAGCACAATTTCATATGAAACTTTAAAGTACTTAAACTAGAATTAGTAACACCTTAATTTGAAGCTGTGGGAGTATTAGATAAATAGAAGCATGAAAAGTTTTAACTGCTGCTCAACCTCCCATTTATAATTAAGCAATCATTCATTACAAGGCAGTTTTAGGGAGAAAAAAGAAAGAAATTTTTTACATTCTCCTCTCCCACAAAACATCTTTATTAATCATTACAAAGTCCTCCCCAAAATCTCTCCTGCTTCTTATGCTCCTATCATCAGACTATCCACAGCCCTTTCACTGGCACAACATGAAGCTAGGAAGAGCTTGCCCAACAGCTGGGTATCATCTATGAAGACATCTTTTATGTCACTCGGTTTACAAAAATCAGTTTCAAAATATATCAGAATGACAATATTTCATTACAATCTTTTTCTTTTATTGCAATGAAATAAGAGTTGCATTTCCAGTGTTCTGAAAACTGCACTTTATGACAAGAGAGGGGAAAAAGTCTATAAATAGAGCTCTACAGTTTTTAATGCAATATACTGGCATCCAGCAATTTCATCACTTCATTAAGTGTTCCTTTTCAAAGCTTTTCCACAACAGATTTCTCCAGCATTTCTGGCATCATATTTTAACGCTCACTGAATTCAAGTGCTATTTATTACTAAAAAGCAAATATCTATTCTGAGACTTTCACCCTTGAATCAGATGAAACTTGCTATGTAGGGAACAATCACAAATCACCATTTAATTCACTTAGATCTCAGCTATGCCAACTGAAGCTCAGTAAACATCAGCTGCAAAAGCAAAAAAAAAAAAAAAAAACCCCAAGGGCAATGCTGCTTACATGACAAAAGTGAATTCCTTTAACACTGTTGCCCATCTTGTCCAAAGGAGGTGACCAGCACATCAAGCCCATGACATTAGGAACAACCAGAAGAATGCCACCAGCAACTCCAGATTTTGCAGGAAGACCAACCTATAGAATAATCAGAGAATTACTGGCCTCTGCAGATGTTGCTGACTATTGCAACACAATGCATCAGCCTTTTCCTGAAGATTATTGTGTAGTATTTATAAAACACGTATCTAGAAGGCACTTGAAGCTAGGAAAGCATTAGTACTTATCTCTATTTAGATAAACAATAACCTGATGCAGTTTGTGACAATCCAAGGTTCACAATCATAAAACTATTTGCTTTCAGGAATACAGGGAGTCAGTAATACTGTGAAAAAAGATAATTTAAATCTATTATAAAAAAAGCAATTATGACTAAGCAGTAGTACACAAGTGTATGTCTCATGAACAGCTTACAACAAGGTGGTAGAATGAAGCTGTAAAAATCTGGACTGGAAAAGGCAAAAAACAAAACCACAAGAAAATTGCAGTGTCTATGAAATCATACAATAACCTACTTATTTACAATCTGAACAAAGGCATTACTTTTTTCCAGTAGGAACTAACATGTCACACATCCTCACAGCTCTCCAAGCAGCAACCTTCAGATCACACAACGCACCATAACCAATTTTATGTGTATGCCGTAAGGAAAAACTAAAATGCTCACACCAAAATACTGAAAGCATAAATAAGATACAGTCCATCTCGAAATATTTACATGTAAGGAACACACTGCTAGAAAACAGGAGCACAGTACATGTGCTGTGTATGACAGCCATTTTTACAACACATAAGGACAATTTCTGAGCCTGAGCTAGTGAAGAAAAAACAACTGTCTGCAAAGGCTTTCTGCTGTCCTTGACTCCCACACAGCAGGATTTCTGCAGCCATGTTTTCAGTTCCATCTGCATCATGACCTGTTTCTCTCACGAACAGCCTTTCCTAAGGAACAGTATTTATGTCTTGAAAGGAAAAGGATTCCCAAATGTGAAGGCAGAGTGCTATAAGGTATGTGACACTAGTAGTGTCATGAATCTTAGGTGAGATTTTCCCTTACAGTGTAATTTCTAAACAATTCTCTCTGCCTCAAAGACAAGGAAGAAACCCCTGGAACATGGAAAATAATAGCACAGATTAATCTTCCTGGTCAGCTGTAATTAATACCTGGAAAGTACTTACATGGAAGGCAAACTGCCCTGAAAAGTCATACATGCCACAGGAATGCATCAAACTCAAGGTATTCCGGACTGCTTCAGGACTCAGGACTCTCTCCCCAGTGATTGGGCAAAAGCCACCATTAGCCAGAGTTGCTGCCATCACACTTGCTGACTCACATGTTACTTCTATTGAGCAAAGCTTATGGAAAAGAAATAGAGATTATAAGCACTGGTACTTCTAGCACGGTACAGCCAACTACAGCAGGATCAACAAAATATAGAAATATTAAAATAACATCTCAAAATCACCTGTAGCATAACATTTGTTACAGATGACACTAGTAGCATCAATTAATACAGTCTGAATCTTTCTACTATAAAGATCCCAGTGACAGTGTTTGTAAGCCCTCTTAAAAGCTGGGGACAGCATTTTTATGGGTTAGTGTCTCTGCTCGATTCCTCCCCCCACCCCCCTTATGTTCCTTTGAGAGGAAGAGGTCTGTAAAACAATCTCAGTATTTTGCATCTGCTTAAATGGCAAAGCCACAGAATGACTGTTTTTTTCAATTTGAGCTTGCTTTGTGTGGTGGGTTCTTTTTATTTTAAAGCCTTAGAAGATCCCACACATTATTAGAGGTACACTTTAAAGCTGCAAATTCTAGCACATGCAAGTCTTAATGCCAGCACTTCCTGCTGACGCAGCCTTATTTCACCTTTCTCATATTTAATTTTTTATATAGTAATTATACAACCACACCATAGTTTTTCCCAGGATCCCTGCTTCAGTACAGACTATACATACTTTGGTGACACATCAGGAAATGTGATATGATGCCATCACCTGATGCTGCCTCATTTCTGCAGAAACCAAAAGATAAGTTGGTTTCAACCTGAAGCTGAAATGCTGCTCTAAAAAGTAAACAAACTAGTGCTCGTATTCTTGCTTTTGCCAAACAGTCATTACATGATACTTCATGAAGTTACCTAAGCCACGTTTGCATGAGTAGTTACTACCTGGAATTCTTATTTTCCGGGTGCCAAACTCAATACATCCTAGTCCAATCAACTGGAGTTGCAAATCAAGAGATTGTCAGAGACGCATCTAAAATGGCAACTGTTTTAAACATATGAAGTATTACATAATATCACCTACTTTGAAAAAAAAAATTGTTTCTAGGTTCTCAGTTTAAGCACCTGCATTTTGTACCTCAGTTCTCTAAACTGAGAATAATCCATCCTCACTTTACAGAGATAACAGGCAAATACGTTTATTCCTGCTCAGAAAGTTCCCAGTTACAAAAGGAAGGAACATTACAGAAAACCCAAAGAAAAGAAATAACTAGACTTTTAAGTAGAATCTGAGTGTTGGAAAGTTAAGCGTTGTACCCTAACAAGAAAACAGAAATGCTGCTCGTGTATGAGCTACCCTTTTCCCGAGCAAGGATTGAAAAGGGGATTTTTCAAGGGAAAAAAGAAAGAATGACACATGGTCATTAAATCAAAGATCAGAATGCACAAAAATGAGGCCAAATTAAAATACATCAGAAAAGTTGGCTTTAGCATTTCATAACTTTTGAATAGCTTTCACTTAGAAAACATTATCAGGCAGTGGGATACAAGGCATTTTAAAAGCACATTTACACAGTAAATTCAAATAAATTACACGTTCTGTCACAAGGGAAGTTCAGGGCAGACTATTCGCTTGCACCTAGTTTCTAACTCAACAAGAGGTCAGCTACAGCTAATCACACATACCTTACTTCATAAACACTCATCTGATCTAAAGATAAGAGAGCAGGTGCATCCCAAAACAAAAAAACTTGAATAAAATTTGCATTTTGAAAGTAAAGGCTGATAATTTACATAAGTAACAGCAAGTCTCCAAGTCAAAACCAGATTTTGAGAACTGAACTCTGTATTTTTTTTTTAACTCTCCCAGATGAAGTGCATCAGTAACACAACTTGAACTGCCTCTTGAGGGCTCTACACAGCAGGGCTAAGCTGTGAGTGTTTAAACATTAGGAAACCCTTACTGAGGAAATGCCTCACACTAGCAAGTTCTCATTTTGTGACAGTTGCAAACAACTTGCTGAAAGTCAGAAAGAAAAAAAATGGGGAAGGGGGAGAATAAATATATATATTTATATAGATTCTTTTACTCAAAAGCACTGAATTAAACCGAAAGGAGTAGATTTTGGCATTACTTCCCTTGTACCACTCCCCTCGAGCCTACAGCTCAGCATGCATTCTCCAGTTACACAGAGGTTAAAGTACTCCACAGCACACTAAGAAGCAGCAACCCAAAGAAGAAGAAATGTTTTATCAAACTCACTGAAGTAATACAAGACATTTTAAGCTTCTACTAGTGGTTTAAAGACTATTGCTAGTTTGTATTAGCAATAAAGACACCTGAGTAGATCACCTAAACAAAAGCAAATCTGGATATATCAAATATACATCTGTCATTTCCAGAGTTTAACAGAAGCTGACAAATTTAACTGCAAGTCATTAAAGCCTCCACGTCTAGGCACAAATCAGCTTCTACTGCTTATAATAACAATTCTAAGTCTATAGCGAGTCTCAATTTTAAAGTCAGTTACCTGAAAATAGAAGTCTAGTATAGCAACCATATCCGTGCCTTCAGGAAAGCACTGAGGAAGAAAAATAAAGACTCTTTAGGTAATTTGTTTTTAAGTATCTTTTAGAAAGACATAAATTAAGCTGTATTTTTTTCAGCATACTAAGCATTAGGCATATTTTAATATAAATATTTAAATGTAGTAAGTAGAAATATTTGATGGCATCAGATTTAAAAATAACGGTATCAATATACCGTTATATATCAATAATAGCGGTATCAATAAACTAGGTACTAAAATATTTTTCAGTACATCTTTAAATGTACTTTTTTCAGTACATCTCTTCATCATCTTTAAATAAGCAAACTGAAAAATGCATCCAGGAGTTTGATGAAGTCACCTGTACAGCACAGATCATATGTTTTACAACAAATAAAACAAATTACCATGGCTACGATACAGAAAAACATTTAGAGGTGTTTTATGAGAATGGCGTAAGTATCACACTTTTTAAATGACAGCATTTGAATAACATAGATAAGACTTGTACAGCATTAATTTATGCCATACTGTACATAAAATAAATTAAAAGTCTTCACAGACTATGAATAAAACCCAGCACACCATCTTCAAAATACACTTAAGAAAAAAAAGAGATTAACCTTTTTTTCTTTCAAGTAATAGCCAATAGCAAAGTTTCTATCTCCACTCTCTCTTTCAGACTGGAACCTATAAGAAAAAAAAAAAAAAGACAAGGCAACATGTCAAACTTTCCAAACAACCCCCATAAATCGCTGAACTCAAGATGTATAATGTAATTCAGTAAAATTGCATGTAAAGGAAATATCACTTCTGAACACAAAAATTCTACTAATGGGACAGAAGTGGCCATAGAAGTTCATCCCAGTTCACCCAGCTGGAGTGAATCAGCACTGACACCCAAATACACACAGTACTGGTTACCCACACAACGTAAGGTGACGTGGAGATAAGGCAAAGGAGGGCAAGATCCTGATCTCGGAAGCGTTTCCAAATAGGCCAGAGTGGGATGGAACATCCCACGCTGAGACAGCGAAAGGGTCACTCCTGACCCAAGCACAGGAGTCTGAGGATCACACAGCAGGTCAGACAATGACCAGACTGAGGGCTGCACTCCTCATTGTGATGATTAAGGTAAGGATGAAACCTAAAGCAGGAACACCTGCCTGCTTCCTTCCACAGTCCACACCCTTCATTGTAACAAAGCTCAGGAAAAACACACCTCTGCATGTGCATTCCAGCTGGCAAACTGGAAGCAACTCTGCTAAAGGGAATCTTCATCATTTCCCTCATGCTGCCTGAAAGAACTCTCAAGATTTCTGGAATGCTCTACACTGAGTTTATGAGGGGAACTGTTTGTTTGAGAAAATAATTTAAATATGCAAAATAAAAAAGCAGAGGGAGTCCCAGTTGTATGAACTGTGCTTTCTAAACATTTGCCATGCAGCCACCAACATGCAGAGTTTAATTTTTAATATGAATGCCAGGAAGAGAAGAGTTGCACTTACAGCTCTCCTTGCCATAGCACCAACAGAGCACTAAGACAGAATACTGACATTTCAAAGAGGTAAGCAACACTTTTAAGTGAAATTTAGCCACGCTGATGTCAGAGACATGCACAACTTTAGTTGTAAATTGTAAGTCAAAGACACCCTCCAATATAAGGGATGAAATGCTGGTTGATATGTAAATAACTAGATTTTGTCATATGCTCAATACACCAGTTATCAGCTGAAACACTTCCCACCTAACCTCAGCGAGTGAATAAAAAATACTTACGTAGCATTACTGAATCCAACATACTCATTACCAGCCATTTTATTCATGAACTGCATCACCTGTTAGAGACAAAGAGGAGGAAAAGCAATATTTTTACACATGAAAAGGTTATGAACTTTCAACCCAGCCTTACCCTAAATCTTGCAACACCATTTTACAAATGCAGTACAAATCACTTAATGTTTAAACAACCAAGTACATCTACAAAGACAAAACACAGGATATTATTAAAATTTCACTTTCCTTTGCCATCTTGAAAATTTTCCACTGAGTTTAGTTAAAAAAGCAATGTTATAACATCAACTTACGTAGTCAAATTTTTCTGCATTATTTGCTCCTTGCTGCAAGAAAAGAAAAAATAATTTACAAAAATTGTTAACACAGGAAAGAAGTTAGTTCACTTAACAGTATTAGGATTTTAATGCACATAACTAAGGTATGAGGCTAATTAAGAATAACGTACTACAATCACTTCATATATTAATGAAAAAATTAAAGTGTTAGGTAAGTAAATCTTTAATTATCATTTAAATAATCCTATGAATCTTAACCAACACCTGTATGTTGGAAATTAATTTAATCTGGAAGGTAATAAATGAAGGTCTGCTTTATTTTAAGTGCTCTCTATTCAACTTTACATGCTTAGCATAAGTAAATGCAGTAACTAAAGCAAAAAAAAAATACAGAACTACAAACAGGATAATTACAGTAAAAACACTAACTTTTTATAGATTAGTAAACCAAACGTATTCTCACATTACCAACAGAGCTGAGCATAGGGAGATTCAGGCTACTGAAGTTAAAATATTTCCATGGCCAGTGCCCATACTAAGAATTTAGACTGAAGACTAAAAATGAAGTGTTACGCTTTACTGTGAAAATAACTGCAATTAATTAAAAAATATCTGATTTGGTTAATATCTGATTAATGTCCTACCTATTAAAAATTGTTAAACAGCTAGAAAAATAGAATTTCACATCACAGGGCACATCATTGTAATAACAATGTACGGGAAAATCTAAATCCAACTTAATAAGGATGATAGTGCAACTTAATTCTTATGGTGGGCTTGGTTTGGGTTTTTAAGGGAGGATGAGGGGTGTTATTTTGAGGATTTTTTTTTCCTCCCTCACTGAAGAACATTCTCAAATTTAGTAGCTGCCAGTTAAAGACATTAATTTTTCAGAGGTCTCTGATGGGTGACCTTTCACAAATTCCTATCAAAAGAGATTGAAAGAGGAGTGGGAGATGAAAAAATAGCATATGGTCCACTGGGGGGAGTTTTTAATTTTAAGTAGGCAAGTAGAATTTTTGGAGGAAGTTTAAGAAACAATGGCATCGCATACACAAGTGGAAACAATGTATCTGGAGAAGATGCTTTAATACATTATTTTAATATTAAAGACATTCTATTTAGAATAACAAGACTCTTAACAAATCTCAAGCAATTCAAGACGCTACTTGCACTGTGTTTAGTGTGGGGATGGGGAAGAAAGTGGAAAAACGGAAGCTTTATATCAACCAGTATTTTACTTAACGAAATGCATAAAGCCACTCTCATTTCCCACTGTGTGTGGATTAGGGTGTTGCAGATAATCTTGGAAGCCCATGCATCAGCTCATCTACAAGAGGATGTGCAGACACACACGTACGATCACTGGTGAAAGGAACACCACACTGTTCTCTCAAAATTATGCGCCAGTGGTTACCTTATGTTTAAAGGCTAATAACCTTACTCCTAAAGACAATCTCTAGCTAATTTTCAATTAGATAAAAAAATGCATGATACATTTCATCAAAATGTTCCTGTATAATATACCAGAACACAAATCTTAAAAATTTAACTCCAAATCTGTTCAATGAAAAATAATTAAAAGAAGAAATTACCAACTTCATTGAACTGTTGCAGTTGTCAAAATATTCCATAGATCCTAATGCTGTAAAATATGTAACAACATTTAAACCACAAAAACCTTTTCAACCTTTCAAATGCACAATGAACATCTTTTTCTGGGAAAGTGGGTCAGCATTAGTTATGGGATGCTGCATAGATAATTGTATGGTTAGACATGTATAATAAATTGAAACAGGTTCTTTTGTTAAAAAAAAGAAAAGAGGGAGAAAGGGATCATGCTTTCTGCAAAAATATAAATACATAATACTTCACTTTTTCGTTCTGCCCAGTTGAAAAAAATATTCCCTTCCACAAAAACATGGCTTTACCAGCAGCACATAAAACTGGTGGGCAAAAGACTCAATGCAAACTTCTTCCACATTGACTCTGAATAAAAAAGGTTCCTGTTCCAAGTTCACAACTAAACTCATATTTTGGGAAGAAAACCTTCTGCGTACTAAGCCAGCTGATGAGTTTTTAGTCCTTGATGTTTCGCACACTTGCAGAGGTATTTCATCACACACAAAGGCATTGTTAGTGAAATCAGACTGCTCGCACACCTGAACTATTTGCTTAAGCAATCACATGATCAAGACCTCAGTAGGGATTTACTACAACATGTTACTGAAATAAGAAACTCTGCTTCCATACACAACGACGACTAAAACCCCAGCAGATTAGTTCCCCTCTTTCAGCAGCTGACAGAGGTATCCTGCTCCTCCTAAAAAGCTGAAGAGACACAGTGGCAACACACATTCTATGATTAAAATTCAATTGCAAATATAAAATCCTAACGTTCAGAGTACTGAGCGGCTTTTCCATAATAACTTAAATATAAGAGACAAGGAAACTTCTGTTCTTCCACAAGTGCTTCTTATTTTTAGCTTGACTGTATAAACCTATGAGTTTTGGGGCAACCATGACAATACTTCTTTAAAAGCGATTTTAAAGTTCAGGTGCAATTCAACCTGCCTAGAACATCAAAGAAAACATTCCATGCACTAACTCCACAAACACTTTGTACATTTACTGGAACATATGATCATATACACACTCATACATGCTTGTGTGTATAAACATATGAAAAAACACTTCTAAATGAATACAAAATTACATTTACAATGTTAGGACTGAAGCAGTTTGATAGGCAGAAAATTCAAACTTGCAGAAGACAGCTCAACACAATTTTGTAAACACTTAAAACCCCAATGAACCTATGGCTGTCAACCATAAATTTGAATTTTTTGACTGTGTCAGGTTTTAGTGATCTTCCCTTTTTTTTTTAAACAAGGTACTTGTACTATATTACTTGTATTTCTATATAAAAAATATAAACAGTTGCAAAGGCTACATGCCTACATAGGAAAGAGACCCATGAATACTTACCAGAGCTTGCAACAACAAAATTAGGCAATATTTATTAGAAAAGTAGTTAATATTAGCCACTTCTCATTGATCAATACTGTTTCTATGATTAGACCATACAAGCTCTTACCACGTGTCTCTTGCTAAAGCAGTTTCTCAAATTCTAATATAAGCAAAGCTAATAAAAACATGTGGGTCATGAGAAGTTTATAATCATCTAATAATAGAAGATTATTTTAAAATTAATTTCTGGAATATTTAAAGCCAAATTTATAATCTAACACTATCCTGTGACAAAAATATCCAGAAACAAAAAATCGTAATACTATGTCAGAGTGCAAGAAAACTCTTTTTTTTTTTTTAACACTTGTGCATTTTTCAGTAAGTTAACCACTAATGTCTTTATTTTAGCTTTCTGTACTTACACACTTTTTATATTTTATTTGTTAAGATGGTCCTGTTCTGTGAGAACTGGTGTCTTGACAGTTTAGTGTACCATTTTCAGCGCTGAAATACTTGAGAGTACACTGTGACAGACAGTACTTGACCTAAGACAAATACTATGAAAATTTCAAATACATGTCAGATATTTTTGTGTCCTTCACTTCTGTGCATTTGTGACCACTGAATATGTCATTTCACAGAATCTACTACATACTCCATGTCAGATAACATCCAATATACTTGAGTTATAATAAAAAGCAAGTGGAGAAAAACATGGGTGTAAGTTCTATCCCAAACTAGTTACCAAAAGAAAATTAATAACCTAGGAAGAGAGGCAATGCCACCAAAGTAAAGACAAGTATCTGGTAGAGAAGATCACAACACCAACACATGTTGCAAAGTGGTCTGTATGTATATTTAAACAACAGCATATCAGGAAGGATAACTGGAGTGACAGCATAGAGCAATTAAGCTAAATCAGTACTATATATTGCCAAATAAACCATGCATTTTCCCATTTCCCAGTTCTCAAGTATGGAACTGTAACTGCATAGGTTTCCTAATAACTGAATCCTGACAGCAAACAGATCCTTGGCACAGCTGGACAGGCTTTTTCTACCACTCTTTGCCTCATTTATTTTCTGATTTATCAGCATATTTAGAAAGCTCTTAAATGTATCACAAACCCTTCCATGTTTTATCCAAAAAAAAAAAAAAGCTTCTATTGAACTAAGGTTCTTTCAGGGTCAGCGAGATCAGCATTTTCATTTTCTCATACACCAAATTTCAAGAACTATGAATTTTGTTATTCCCAACATGTCTAAATGCTTCCCACATAATTCAAGACCACAGAACACCTCCCTTCAGTGAGCATTCAAGTCCTCGCTGTCTACAGTCTGCATGTGGCTGCCAGCACTTAAAGGATTTAAAGATGCTGTATTTGCCCAAACCTTTGCTGTTAGATTAGGAAAACTTTTATTTACAGATGGAATGTTAAAGCATACAATAAAAATTACTTAAGATTAATCCTTTATCCTCTGGTGATTCCATCCACAGCCATCTGCCTTCTTCCACATATTTCTCTGTGAACCCTTCCTCTTCATCTCACCTGCACTGCTAATGTGACAAGTCAGTAAAGGTAATGTGGAAGTGGGAAGTCCCTGACAAAACCACTGTTATTCCTGGAGTTGACAAACTTTGAGAATTGAGTTTAAAGTTTAAGAAAACATTAACAGATCAAAGCAATAAAATCTATCCCTACTACAGGCAATAAAGACTTTTCCCAGCCAATGCGATGTACAGAAAGCTGCACTGAATCTGTACTAAATCAGTACAGGAGTTGAATCACCTTCTTTCAAGCACCTGTATTTCCCTGGAGATATGGAAAAAATTACTGCTTTATCTCATACCACTTTTCCACAAACTCCTGTAATTGCCACTATAAATTTCTTTTGATAAAAAATATTTGAAAATTGTTGTAACCATGTCATTTATATAACTAGTATTACAGGCAAATGGCTGTACAATTATTAACGAGGGAAAAGGTCCTTAGGGTTTTTTTTTTAATTTTATTTCTTTAAAAGTGACCTGCAGGATGTCCTTTTGCTAATGCATTTTTATTGTAGATACATCCTTTAAACTGCTGGAACAGTCTGTGTAGTGTAATGCAAATACAATTAGAACAGAGCCAGGGGTTAAGGCACCAAAATGTAAACACACTGCAGTTCCAAATACAGGGCAGTCAGAGAATCATTTAAGAATGGCAGGAGTATGATATAGCCATGCCTAAGTAATTCAAACAAGTGTACAACTTAACATGCACATACCCCTAATTATTTATTATTATGGATTGAAAAGACAATGTAATGTTACAGTTTAGATCCCTGCTCTGTTCCAAGGCAGGCAGGAACACCAAATTCTTACCGCAGTCAGAACTGGGTATGTGATGCTAAGAGCTTTTTTTACCCCTAAAATGTTAACATATTACATGTCAACATATTCGGACAGAGAGATTACTCCAAGCATCATCTCTCATCCACAAGTAACCATAATCTGTGCCAGGTTCTAAGGACAGCTGTGCACAAGTTCACATCTACTAAGAGCTGCTAAACTCAGTACCACGTATGGGAACTATGAAAGACTTCTTAGATCCATTTCTTACAAAGAGATGATGAATCTCAAAGGAGATAAAAGCATTCTTAACCATGAAATACAGCAACAATCTCTCCGTAGTTATTAACATGCTATCATTAGATAAATCTGCAATACACGGTGAATTTTAATTTTCTTGTACTTTAAGAGCCATAAACTATCTTCAAGACTTGTAAGTAACACCTTAAATAAAAAGAATAAATGCAGAGGAATTGAGGGCAAAACATGAGTTAATGAAGCCACCTTTTTCACAAAAAAGGTAAGTTTGATACTAGGTCAAATACAAATGTGAATTACATAATTCACTGGTTAGTAGGAATCATGTTAAGTTGCAGATTGTAAAGAAGTTACTTCACAAAAAATACAACTACTGAGTAGTTTTGTACCTGTGACCCTCTACATAATTTTCTTCAGAATATGTTTAGCTTAGTTAGTTATTCAGATGATAAATGGTATCTTAGTGAAAGCAGTACAGAAAATAATCTACATTTTAATCACACTGAAAACAAATAACGGTGTGATAAGTAAGATACGCGTCCACCAGACGTGCAGTTACCACATGCAGAAATGTTAGTGCAATGCAATACTCTTTATAAGAACATTACAGAAAAAACCCAAATAAAAGTTAAAAAAAGCCACCCAGCAAAACCAATCCCCCATCCTTCTAACAAATACCACGGTTGCATGCAATAAACAAATCCATGTTATCTATTCAGAAGTACACCATTTATCAAGAACTACGTGCCTTCTGCAAGAGGCACATGCTTTTGTTTTGCCTTATGATCAGTAGGGCATGTTGTAGTTGGACTAACATTTTGACATTTCAGACAAATGTATTAAGTCAGATTTTAAAATTCACTATTATCCAAGTGAATTTCAATGCTCAGTCAACCTTTAAAAAATATTAAATGTGAATAAATTTACCTGTCATACTTAAGGCCATTTTCCTTCACCTACAGCTATCAAAGATAAATGTCTTTAAGCAGGAGTTCTTACACCTTCTTTAAATATAAAATAACAGAAAATCATGATCTAAATAATTTTAAAATCAACGTTTTGGAAATAGGGGGTAGGAAACATACTGTAGCTAATGGACTTTGAAATGCAACCAAGGAACAGGTTGTAAACAAGACTTTTAGACCTCTGAAGTAACAGTATTAAGTTTACTACTCAACAATTCCAGGGGACTGACATGTTCCCCAGAACTCTATGCAGGTACCCTTAGGAAAAAAAAAAATTTTTTTTGTACCAAAACCAGCAGAAAATACAAGTCAAGTATCTGGCAAGCATTAACATTATATGGAGTTTATACCATTAACAACTTCAAGACATTTATACAGCTATTCTACGGAAAAAATAAAATTCAGCTTTCCAAAAGTGTCAAGATCATGGACTAAAGATGTAAAGTCGTTATTCAGTCCTGGAGTGCTCGGCAAAGTAAGTAACTATTTTTAAACACTCTTCTTTATGAAAGCACACTTACATCCCCAACAACAACTCTGTACCATAGAAGCTTAGCATAATTTAGTGGTGCAGGATGTTAACAGCACACAAATTCAACATAAGACTGACATTTAGATATAGCAGCATTGCTCCTGTACAAATTATAGTATCTTCCATTTCTTCTGCACAGCAAGAAATACTCTTGTAACTTTATGCTCTATAAGAGCACTAGACACTCAGAAACATACTTCTCAGTGCTATAAAGTATGTTCCTGAGCAATATACTTCCTCAGAAATTAGCAAATAGAAGGCAACACCCTCAAGAGAATATCAAGTGTTGTGCAGCTAAAGAAGGAAACAAATCTAATACCATCAAGGAAATGGTTTTTCAGATGCACTGATACTTGTTAGAAACTGCTAGTCTAACACTGCATTTGTTTGGAAGGGTTACTATTTCCAAAATATCAGAGCTTGGCTACCTGCCAATGAGTAAAGTGTCATCAGATATTGCAGACAAAAATCAAATACAGTTTATAATCTGTACAAGATATTTTTTCTACATTCTACTGAAATACTCGGAGCGAAACTAAAAATTAACTTTTTACCTTGATTAAAGATGTGATCACAATTGCTCCAGCATTCACCATAGGGTTATGAGGCCTGTCTGTGAAATAAAGGTTTCAATTACAAATACATTCCAAGACATGTTTGTCAAGCAAAACCAGTCAAGTGCCTAAGGGAAAAATTATTGTAAATGTATGACTTCAAGTTACTATTACAGAGTAGCTATTATATAATCCTAAACTTTTAAAAAAATACTGTAATCCAACACTATACACAATATTTTATAATTCTGAGCACAGTATTTTACAGCTTAGAACACACTCAGCCTTATGCTACTTAATCCAGTAAAATTATTTGGTTTGGCATAATTTCTTTTCTTGAAAATTACAAATGCTCTTCAGTGTTCCAGTAGGTGATCAATGCAACACTCCAAGCAGAGCAACCCCAGGACTTTCCAATTTTTCCCCCAAGTTATCAAGTCTCAATGATTTTAAAAGTGTTTAAACAGAACCTTCAAAAAATAATTAAAATCCAGTTCTTAAATTTCCTTATTCAAAATTCTGATTCTTTTTAAGAACCAGGTTTCTACTGGCAGCTTCTGAAATGCAAATATCAGGTTACTCATCCTCACTAGAATTTAACTTACTTCATAGCTGACTTGCACATACCTGCTACACTTACAGTTTCCCACCGATCTCCATATTAACAGTATCTTTGCATTCCCAAATCATTCTTAGCTGCTGAATGAATCACCTTCTTTTTTTATCTTCTTTTTCTAAAAAAACTCTCCTTATCAGCCATCTTACTTTTCCCAAATAATCCACCTTCCACAAATTACCCTTTTCTTTTTTAACTAACATTTTTGCTGTGCCTTTTAACTAGGATGTTGACTTCTGAGCAAACCTTGAACAATTCTCAATACATTAATATCATGACACGTTTGAATTCTTTATTTGCTGTTCCTTTATCTCCAAATTTGAAAAAACACTAATTTAAAAACAACACAAAAAGTGTTCAATACTTTTATGTATGATATACAAACATGGCCTCTAAAAGAAAATTAAGATGATTGGGGTTTTGGAGATGAGTCTGATATTTGCAGCTAACACACATTTTCCCATGAAAATTACACTGGGCATGGCCAATGGCACTTAGCCATCTATGACTATCAGTTAATCTTCAAAAACTAATCATCAAGTTTTATTAGTATTTTTCAGAAAGTCAATATTAAAAGGAACTTTTAAATAAATCAAACTATTCTATTAATGGAAAAATAAGGCAAATATCTTCCAAAAAAGGGGAAAATACAAACTTGTTGCCTAGATACTATTTTAAAGTTGTTACTGCCAATCCTTCTCTCTCTGAAAGAGACTCACAAATTGTTCTGATTTCAATCGATTATACTTAAGATTCACATATATAAAACATCCTGTTGTTATCTACTAATGCAAGCAACAAGGGTCAAATGTATTTGACTTTCAATCAAAACCAGATCCTGGATAAGAAAACACAGGATTTCCATAGCTCCTTAGGGACCACAAACCTGAACACAAGTCAAATGATCATTCAAACAGCATCACAGCCTGCAGGTCAGAAGGGACATCTGGAGGTCATCTCCTCCACCCTCCCACTCAATGCAAGGTTATTGCCAAGGTTCTGTTAACTGAGTCTTGAAAACCTCCAAATGTGGCAAATCCTCTACCTCTCCAGCAATCCTGTTCATCCTAGAGGACAAATTTACCCTACCATCCAATCTGCAGCTCCCAAGCCACTGCATGGGGCCACTGGCCCTTGTACCAGCTGCCACTACCAAGAAGAGTTAGAGAGCTCTTCATGTTGGCAATTGTTCTTCACGAATTTGAAGAGGCTTCCAGGGGAGCCCTGAGACTCCCCCTTCCGACTGCCCCTTGGGAGTTGCACGTGCCCTGGACTGCACAGCACCCTGGCAGCCCGTCAATGGAGCCCTCCCAGTTTTTCACTGTTCTCCTTGAGCTGGGGATCCCAACTCTGGACACACAGTCCATGACAACACTGCTCTCATGCTTGATCAGAACACACTGTCACCTTCATTTTTTCTCACTCTAGCTATGTTTCTCTACTTTACAGCTTCCTCTCACCAACATCAGGTATCACTCCAGTCCATAAACTCATGACATTATCATACACAGCCCATTCTAAAAACATTTTTATATTTTGCTCTTGATTCTTCTGTGCATCTCTATAGTTTCAATCTGCCACACAGTACAAAGAAAAAAACACAAGCAGTTTCCATACACAAACATATTCCACGTGTATGTTTGATTAAAAACGAAGTGCAATGTTTATTTAATATTCAGCAATTGAAAAGCTTATCATTGTGGTATGTCCACACAGAATATAACCCTCAGAAATGCTATTGCTTGTTTCCTTGGAGATGTCACCACTTACCTTCAAAGTCAAGGCATTCTTGGTTACATACTCCTCTAAGAGTCCTGTCTCCCGCTGCTTAACATCTCAAGCTACCTGTACTTGTTCTGGCCACTTTACAACCAGCACATCTCCATGTGCTGCCTGCACATGACAAAGGGAAGAACCTTCTGATAAAACAAAACACGGACTTTCTTGAATGTGCTTCTGAAATGCAGCTGTGTGCTGTTCCGCTCACGACAAGCCAGCAGGAACATCACTGCGGGAGCCTTACCAGCCAAGGGGAGGTACAGCAGCCCGGCTCACCACACACTAACAGCAGCCGTCCTTCGAGGGCCTTTCCTACTGCTGCCAACTCCAGCACGTCACAGCGCTGAGCAGGACACCTGCCATTAACCCAGTGCTGCCTCTTCTAAGCACAACAAACCCTGCCAGGGTATCCAGGTCCCAGTAAGCAGTTTTCACCATTATCTGCATAGCACCAGGGAATAACCCCAAACACTTCCCATACACAGGTGTCTGTAATAGACAGAAACCCTCTCTCTTGCCAAAACAGCTACAAGCTTCCTAGAGGTGGTCCATGACCCAAGCCTGTCAGTGTTTAAGAGGCATTTGGACAATGCCCTTCACAGATGATTGTTGTAGGTCCCTTCCAACTGAAATACTCCATTCTACAATGAAGAACCTCTCCCTAAACTTCAGCTATATTGCCCTTTCTTAAGGGCTAGGGTGCCTAAATAAAAACTTACACTCTGAAAGATTTCTGCAGATTTCAAAGAAGAGATGTCTTCCATTCCCAGGTAATTTTTCACCACTGGGGGATGGATAGGTTCTGACACTACATTAATTTTTAAAGAAATTCATATACAGGTCCATTTCTAAATTAGCAGCCACTACTGATCTACCTCACTGTGGGTGCCATCAGCAAAGGGATTTCATCCTGCACAACAACCAAGTGTGAAGACTGATACTGCAATTGCAAGCTTGCCAAAGAGGTGAACAAATTCATCCCATAATCTTTAGAAAGAGGTATCAAACTGTGCAAACCTAACTGACACACATTACCAAAACCAAACACACACACTCGCTCTATATTCAAATAATAAAGGCAGAGATCTGCTCAAACTGATAAAAAATAAAATCTCTTACACAGCTTTTCTGCAAGTCACATGTATTGCTGTATCATCTCATTATACTTCCAAGTGAGTTCATGTTTTTATCCTTAATGAAATATAAGCAAAATAAACACTTTTCTGGCAATCCCCCATTCAATTACAATGCAACTTTTATTACTGGACTAAGTTCCACAAATTATTATATCACTGGACTAATTCTACAAATAATTATCACCAAGAGGAGGTTGTGTGTATGGATGAGAGATACTACCTGTTCATATATACAGGTATTGTCAGACTTGTTGCATCATGAACTCAATAGACATGAAAAAGCCTGTAGCTGCTTAACGACCATAGACAGGAAAATTATTCCTGGTAACGCCTGTTTCAGACACATTTTACATAGTAAAATTCCTGATCTACTTCAATCAACTGGAATAATCTTTTTTAAATTAGCATGGAGATTGTTGTATTCCTCCAGAAATCGGACTTGGATTGGGCAATATATTCCCTTTGATAAAACAAGTTTTAAAATTGAATACGCATAAGCCTGCAGAAGTTTCCAAATTTCCATCGCACAGCACAGATCATACTCAAAACACAGCAACTGCTTTCTGTTGTAAATTGGCATTTTTAGCTATAATTTAAAATTATCTTAAAATACTCTTCATTCTTTCCAGCTTGAATCTCAATACTAGTAAAGAATGAAATGCAAGAACATCCTGTTTTAGGAATCCTCCATGAAGTAAGTATAGAAAAAATAGCTTCAGACGCACGTCTAAGCAGTATTCAAACACCTGTGTATCACTTCATAAAATCTGGATTATGAACATGAAATTCAACTACATCTGAATATTTAGAAAGTAAATGGATTCAATATCTATATTTTTTTTTTAATTTTCAAATCTGGTCTTCAAAGCATTTATGGGTGTTCAAACTGACAAATACTCTGCAGATCTAAAGTTCATACAGTGGTTTAAATCTGCAAGCAAAGTGTAATCCTTTCTTCCCTCCTCTTCCTTCACTTGGAGAAACTCAACCTCCCTTTCTCTCACTATAACTGAAATGTTCCTATTTTCTGTTTTAGTTCTTCTCTTAAGGACTGTATAAGAGGCCATCCAGGTCAGTTCCAGCACTTCTTTCTCGTATCTATCAGCCACAGAAGCACACATTTAAAAATTAAATTTTCTGTCATGTGAATTAGTCTTCTCTATTAATTTCATTTTCCTTGGTCAAAATTTCAGTAATCCAAATTCTCTTATGCATAACATAATACGCATAAGAAACACTCTTGCCTTATAAACACTCTTAAAGTATAACACTAATGTAAAAGATCACAGCCCACCAATTCTTCTCCAATAGTTCAATTTTCAAAGTAGCAATAAAAAGAAAAAAATAATTACTATACTTTGTTATGTTATTAAAAAGAGAAAATACAGAACATCTATATTAGTTCAAAGGAATTAAGGAGCAATTTTCAGCACCATCAAAGCTTTTTTTACAGTAAAGCTTTTGTAGGATATGAAAGACAAGTCTTCTTCACACTGTTACAACACTGTAGTTGGAAAAAACTAGGAAAAGCAAAAACAAGACAGCAAAACTTGACAAAATGCTTAATCCCTCTTGGCAATATATTCATGATGGTATCTCATCACCATTCACTAACATAATAAAACAGAGAAAATAACTTGTCAAGATATATTCTAAGTATGGAAAGATGATTTTAAGATATAAATAAATTAAATAATTTTTATATAATAATTTGCATATATTTATAAACATAATAAATATAATTAGGTATCAATATATTAATAATATAGACATTTAAGTCACAATTCAATACAGTCCTTGACAAAAATGTCATCCAAGCCTTATGCTGGTAATTAAATATTAATTGCAATACCATGGCAACGGAAACATTGTCTGTTCTTTTACTGAGACAGATCACTAGAAAAAACATTTGTGTTTCAAAGATAACATCCAGTATTTCCTCTAAGGCTACCTGAGTCATCTTTCTCAGATTTTTGCCATAAAGTTTTTTAAAATAAAATTTCCATGCTTGAGAATTAATAGAACATGAAAAATAAATAATCTAGGTAAGTGCTGTATGAGAAATTCTTGCTAAAATACTCTTGCCACAGGGAAAAAAATAAAAGCATTGTTTTGAATCAGTAGACAAATTCCATTTAGAATAATCTGTGGGAAGATTTCGCCTTCTAGAAACTAGTCAGTGGTGGCCTTTGGCACCAGCACCTGCTTCCCAGAAGGCTGAGAAGTGATATGTTTTTTAAAATCAATTTAACATCTTTGATTCTTTCACCACCATTTTTACAGAAGCCATGACTAAGGAACACTTGCTACAAACTCAACTAAATAAAAATAAATTTAAAATACCTCCATTGTTAAAATTCTTTGGGTTTTCCTACAGCTCAATAACTAGCAAGTAGAATAGAAGCAATAAAATATCTTTTACTAGCATTCTAAATTAGGCAAAAGTGACTAACAAAAACTAAGTTCACATTACTGATGGCAATATATTCCAGAAAACTGCCTAGTAATAAGACTTAAGAGGATACAGTAAAATGGCAAGACGGAAAAAACTGTGTAGGCTTGCCTCATATTTTCCTAAAACTGAGTATTTGCATTATTAAGTATAATGTATCTCTTACCATCTTCATTCAGGAACAATTTGTTGAATCGTAATCCACTAGGCTCTTTACCAACATATCTGTGCACATACTCTGTGCCAAGATCATTGACAGCAATCGCGTATTTCAAAGGCTTTACGCAGGACTGAAGACAAAATGGAACTTTGGTATCACCCACAGAATGCCTGAGAAAAACAAAGATGAAGAGGCTTGGAATTTCCTGTTTGTCAGGTGTGGCAATAGTGTTAAATGCTTCATCTATCCTTTAACATACAAGGACTATTAACAAAAACGTCCCAAAAAGCAAAAGCATATTAATACTAAGTCTCATTTTAAAGAACATAACAATGAGATTTACAGGTTTTAGCAACTGACACCATAAGCCAAGCATAACAAAGTCAGTTGCTGACTACTGCAGAGGTAACAAAATGAAAACAGGTTCAGAAATGGGTTTGTACCAGAGCAAAAAAGCACCTCGGACCTCTAGTCTTACACTTATCCTACTCAGTTGCAAACCACATACTCAACAGGGTACAGCTGACCCAAACAGAGCCATTATACTTATCCATGTCTATGTTAACAAAGATGAGATACAGTTTGGTTCTGCAATTTGAGAACAATAATCAAATAGATGTATTTACATTCCCTGCGATAATGACAGAGGTATTTTATAACACTTATTACATGCTATCTTTTGGAAAGTTTACTTTCAGCATCTATGTCAGACTGCACCAAAGAGTGACTCATGCAAGCAGCATATGCCACATCTAGAGCAAAAGGCTTGAAGCAAAATGCCTGATGGCAAAATCAGGAGTGTATTTGCTTCTTTTCTTTGCAGAAAACACAAGCAGGCTTCAGTGAAAATCACAATACCATTTTGGCAATATAAAAGCTAACATTACAAAAATTAACATTATAAAAACTTTCATTAGCGCATAATACCCAAAACAACGCAAAATGCCAATTTAAAGTATAAGGTTTTTTACTATTAGTAGATTATAACTCAGACATTTAAACAGGGAGATGAAAAAAAAACTTCAGCTCACTTGTACAGCTCCTCCCCTGAGATTGCGGAGCATATGTCTAATTAGAAGCAAACATACGGATCTCAACAGATCATGGCAAAATAACCTCCAAGCCATAGTCACCAGAAGCAAGTCTGATGCCCACAGGAATGCCCCATTCACAAACCCAACACCTAAAAACTGCAGTTTCCAGAACCTGCAGTAGGACCACACCAAACCGCAGGTCAGCAGAGCTGATGGACATTTTGCATTGTGTACTCACAAAGGTAGACAGAGCTCATGTCACTTCTCAGCTAGATGGTGCAAGGTATCCCTTTACATCTAGGCTCCTAACTGTCTCTGCTACTCTGAGTTACTAATACTAAGAAAAATCAAATCACTCTGACTATATCTAAGACCCATATAAACCCTTGCAGGGAAAAGCTTGATAAACCTGAAAAGCAAAATTGTATTCAGCTCTGTCCAGTTTCCACATCTTCATTTCCTTTTTAAAGAACATGAATCTGCATTTTTTCAGTGACACACAGATTATGTAACAATGCTACAGTGAAAACATTAAAATGCAGAGAAGGAACTAACACTTTGTACATTGTGACCTACACAGAAAGTTATATAGCTCGATGCACAAGTACTGTCAGACAAAGCTTTTCAGTTTCCAAAGATGGAAACTACAGAAGCATTGCCTTTATCTGTCCTTCAACTATTCCAAGAACAAAATCTAGAAGTTGCAATGTACCTTTGTCCATCGACGGTGCAAAGTGACACCCCCCACAAATCAGGGCTGAACTTGGCCAGTTGCGGAATATAGTCAGCAACCTATCACAGCGTGAAATAAAGAGAGACACATTACAATATCCAAAACACTTAACTCTACCTTAATTAAAATAAATGTCAATGGAAAAAATACACAAGGTAGAACTGAGTTATTCTACCAATAATCAATCACCTGGTATATCTAAAACTTCATTAGAAATTATTATATTCACTGGATCACTATCAAATAAAACATTTTTTCAACGTTAAATTTTCAGCACATTCAGAGAGGTATCTGTGTTCTGTATTACAGCATGTTCGGCATTTTCAAATCATATAAAATTTTGAGCTTGTAACAGCGTCTGGGATTTTTTAACTAATTTACTGAAAATAACCAACAGAATAAATTTTATTTACTAACAAAGGTACAGTACTGACAATTACTTCTGTCAGACAATCCACCCAGATGTGAAGAGCTGAATAGTCTTTCTACAGACTAAGTGTAGTCTGACAAATTATACAGCAGTTTTATAAGAAAGAATAATGCTCTTTTCATATTCCAACATCAAAATGCTACAATATTCTTAGAGGCTGTGAACTGTATTTCTAACAGTTTACAAACTGCAGGCATAACTGAACCTCCAAAACTCTTTCATTAAGTTATCAGTTTAATTTTGCTAAAAATGTTAAGAAAAATCTGTCTAGTTAACAAATGATGCATTTGGTTAATACTGAAAACCTACAGAAGTTTGAAGTTGAATTTACAAACAGGTTACCTTTCCTCCAGATTGTTTTTTAGCACTTTCATATAGCTCATCAATATGGGAAGTAAACGACATAAAATCTGGAATGACAAACTTCCTTCTGAAAGCTTGAGTAAGCAACACAATATTACTTTGTACACACCTGCAAAAAGTTTAAAAAGTTTATTAGTACTTTGACAGTGTACTGTCAAAAAGCCTACTTAAGTAGCTATTACATGTTGTTTAATTAGGACCTTCAGTCCCTTGAAGCTACATGCCTACAAGAACAAGGCTTTACTACTTTTCTAATTTGCCACTCTATTTTTTTATATTAGTTATAATAGTTTTATTGCATTCATTTTTATTCCTTTTTACTTAAAGCTCTCTTTTTGAAGTTTCAACTGTGAAGCAAGGTATTATCAATCTGCCTTCAAGTAGCTCCTCACCTTGCAAAAGGGATCTAAAGCACCCAATTCTTAGGATCAAGCCATGTGTAGCTTATCTAACCCAGTCCTTGTCCAAAACAGTACTAATTTCAGAGTGAGATCAGACTTGGGAGCTTCAGGGTTGCTTTCTCTCACTTCACTCCTTCACCATGAACTGAGGGGAGAATGCTGCCAACACACCAAACTGGAATGTGATTCCACTCTAATAAGAAAAAAACCCCGTGGAAAAACTTGATAACATCTCCTGAACTAAGCAAAAGTTCACAGTGAGCAGTACCGCAAGTTTCTCGTTTCAAACCGCCAGCACTTAAGGAATCTCTGTTGCCTTTTAGCCCAGAACGCAGTTACGCTATCGGCCACAGCCTCTGCACATCTGGGTCAGTTAAAAAACCGATGAGGTAAAAAGGAAAGGACTTATCAAGGACAAACAGAAGGAAGGATGAACACAAACTGAGTCATGCTGAAGGAGGTGTGTCTGTGGGTGAGGGGGGAGAGCACGAGCACGGTGGGAATTGGGAGCCATTATCAAGTCACTTGAAATATGACCTGATAAAGGGTATTAACAGCCCTATCCCAGCGCAAGGAAGACAAAGGGAGGTTTAACAGCAAACAAACAGTTATCACCTTCCTGGCATGCCTTCTGCCAGTGTTGACAAAAGCAGACACATACTATTAATGCAGGCAAATGGAAAGGTAAGAACATCTAGGCACATACTACACAGAAGAACATACCTTCCAATTAAGACTTACTCAGAAAAAAAAAAATTAGGGAAATGTTTTCACTTAGATTAGATATTTCAATAATCCTACTATTAAAAGTCATCATCAGTTCAAAATGAAGGTGCATGAAGATCGGTGAAGACACAGAATTTTCTTCCCTTTGAATCCCCCTCTCTTTTTCTAAGCCTTTAAACTCCTTAGTACTTAGATGACTTTATCTTAAATTCAACTGATATCCATTTCAAATGCTGATAGGCACTGCTCTCCGAAAGTGAAATTGTAGAGTTTCCGATGTACACAGTCACCTTAGAAACTACTGTCTGTAATACGCTGCTCTTTCTTAGCCTATGTTAAAATTGCAGTTGAGTTGGTTTTGCTGCAATCTGTCATATTTTTTTTCTGTATCTTGCAAAAAATCCCGTTTGCTTTTGTTCCCAGCAGCTGCTAATTACAGTTACCTACTCCAGGTGCAAAACCCTTTTTCGAAAGTAATTAATAACACTGATGGCAGCTGTGTGCAGAAGGAGTAACAACATAACATGCACTAGGTTCAAACTTCAGATGCACTTCTAACATTGCCTGTACCACCTGGACAGCATTAAGCACTCTTACAAGAAAAAAAAAATCCAAAATTCACCCAAACCTATTAGAACAATTCAATACAAAGTCCAGAAAACAAGAAGACAGTATGCATTGAAATACAGTCCTCTTAAGATCACACTGTGTTTCTGAAAAAGGAAGGGCATTTATACACTTGAAATTTACACCAAGTCTACGATGCTCACTTCAGCATTTCAACCATTTTAATGTAGGGACTGAAACTCACTACAGAAATGGCTAAGCTGGCAAAGGACATTACCTGTTGCTACCAATTTTTCCCAGACTCTGCCAAGGTCATTGCCTGGGTATTTATCGTTAACCCAAGCAAATTATATGAATTCACAGACCAAATTAAATGCAAGGGTTCAAGTAATCTAGATGGGTATTCAGAACAATAGGTGCATGGACAAAATAACAGAGTTCTTAGGTCTCCCTTTAACAGGACAGTAATGTTTTCAGTCAGCCAGGAGATGAGCCATGACAGCAGCCATGACAGCCTCTAAAATTCTGCAGCTGACATCTCCTCCCCACCGAAGTATTTAACTACTTATGTTCCAGGTAACCTTCTGGAGTTGGCTGGCCTCAGGCTCCGAAGAAGTGGAGGAAAAGATCCCAGGGAGGAATTTAAATAAACAGATATATTGATAAATAAAAACCTTTCTATGGTCCAATCTTGTGAACAACTTGGCCCTTATCTCTCACACAGTTTAGTGGTGTTCAGGACAGGTACACTAAAAACTTCCTACTTTACATTCTTCCATTTTGACAAACTTTACAATCTCAGCCTAAAAAACAAAAAAGAACTCTCTTGCTAAATCCCAATCCAAGCATTTCTCGCCCAACTTTAAAAAAAAGTCTTTTCAAACTGCAAATTTTTCCAGATACATTTTGGTTAGGAAGATTAGGCTGCAAGTCTTACCATCTATATTAGCTGTCAATGACTTGTATAACCAAGTTTGAAAGCAACAGTCTGAGGGTCTTTGGAAACCGCATCTTTGTTCTCTAGCATAAAGGTAGGATCGCTCTGTTTCCTTTATCACCTTGTTTGGTTTATCCATTATTTTTCAAGTTCTGACTCAGACTGCTGATTACTGCTTCCCTACACAAAACAGAGCTGGCTAAAAACACAGTCTGAATTTTCAAAACCGAAGAGCTGTTCAGCTATGTGTATAGATACACCTTTTTTCCTGTTTCAAAAGCTACAGTTTAAGCATTATAGAAAGCTGTGTGAAATTCCATGACTAGGTCTGTAGAAGTATTCGACACATTTAAACACTTTAGGAAAAAAGTGACATGTTGAAAACCAGATATTAATATCCTCACATGGTGGAAATCCTCTACATTTTCTATCAAAAGATTGCTCAAATCTAATTGCTCAAACAGGATGAAAATATTTATTAATACTTGGGTTACGTTTCTCTAAAATTAAATTTTTCATCAGCATTTGCTACCTATATTGAGAGAGCAGCACAGCCACTCAGCATCAAACAGCAAACCCTGTCTGAGATCCAACAACAGATTGTCAGGTTGATGCTCAGTACAAAACACACCCAGACTGCTGCTTCTTACACACACATCAAAGACGTGGTAGCAATACCACAGTTCTGGGTCAATAAAGCAGGATAGACAGCACCTTGTGACAAAGGCTAATCCTAAAAAGCCAAGCAAGCTATTGTGAAAAAAAAAAACAGGGATTAAATTTAAGAGTGAGAACTGTTACTCAGTAGCTATCACTTCATTCAAGTGTACACTATAATCAAATTAACTCAATTCTGATTGCCTTATGCCTTTCCTACCCCTCCTCCCCACTCTACCCCACTGACCAAAATACTGTTATTTAAGAAATAGGGCTTTCTGTAAGTCGTATATTTTTCTGTTAGGAACATGCTATGAGTTTAAGAAAAAGCTAAGAGGGATAGGAGGATTTCTTACAAATATTATCAGATTTTTTTCTACAAACTAGCTACAATGTCATAGAAACTTCTAAAAACACAGGGCATGTCAAAATGTGCATACTTTTTAAGGAAGATCAGCAAGTACAATCTTCTGTATTTATGAAGTTGCCCAAGTTTCATCTAACAATAGATAGTACTACTATATTAGGTAATACCAGAAAGAAGAAAATTCACATAGCAAGCTAACCAGCATGTCGCACTGCTTTCAGTAGCAGTTTGGTCTCGCCCTGCAAAGACCACATTATGGTCATGTTAGCAACATGAACAACTAATTCATAAATTTGTCAGCACTCTCCACAATGTGCATCCCAGAAATCTTCAACTCAAGAAATTCTGCAGATGAAAGATTAAAACTCCAAGTTGTTCTGCCTGTAACAAGGAGATTCTTTCTGATGTGGAGAGTGCTGTAAAGCCAAAAAACTTCAAAATAATTCAATTTAGTCAAATTGGAGCCTAATGTTTAGAACCACTAAAAAGGCACACGGAAACAGACAATACAGACACATGAGCTGGTGTATTTTACAGGTAATTTCTACTGGACTTCATTGATTTAGTCAAGCTTATGTTACCAGTACTCCAGATCACTTAACCTTGATACTTTATGTGATCTGGCAGCTTTGGATCCAAATTCAAGACGAGAACTACACCACTGACTTTTATGTTCAGGGAACTGAAGCTTCAAAGTCCTGATGTTAAGTACAGCTCAGTAGATACATTATTATATTTCACACCTTAAACACTTGTAGAAGAAAATACAGGGACCCTGTGCAAGTCTCTTCACAACAAATGCAGTGCTCCTACAAGGAACAGATAACTGAACTTTGGGTGTTTTTAATTTACAAAAAAGGTTGCAAAGGAACCTTCTGCTGCTGCAAAGAAAAACTTGCTATGTGAAATAAGATTCACCTTTCCACATCTGTATAATCTTTATGTTCAAAACTCTTCCTACACAAGAAGCAACCGTGTAAGCTTTCCACAAATTGTTATAATAACGACTGCTCTCCTCACCCAGAGGATCAAATTCCAGAGATGTGACATAGAACATAAGATATTCCTGCTAATTAGCAATCACTTGTCCTTTTTCAAATGTACAGCCCTTGCCTAAAATGTAATTCAGAGTTTACTGTGACAAATAAGCCTTTTAGTATAAATGTAATGCATAATAGCAAACGCATTTCCTTTCCAATCCACCCATACGCCCAGGAAAGTTTCTGAATCTAACAAGTTAGAGTTTTTACTGTGCTGACAATAAAAACAGTGAAAACCTGGTCTTGAACTTAACACGGGAGTAAGTTAGTCCGTGCTGGATCTTTACAAAGTATCTCACATCTGCTTAAGGAGTTGACTGGTTTTTTATTTTCTCTCACACACAGACATTCACTTTTTCTCAATCTATTTAGAAAAATGTTTATATATATTTTAATATATATACACATGCCTTTTATGTTTATACATTTATACTTACATAAACTATGTAAATACATAGCATCAGCATATACTGAATATATTTTATATACCTATATGTATACAAAATAAACATATTATATATGTATAATATAAACACACATACAGAATTGTATGTGCAAATATGTTTTAGGTATTATGATTTACCCTGTAAATGGAATAAAAATGCAGATGGAAAAATAACCTAAAAATTACATTTCAGAATTTAAGAACCTCTAAATTTCCAATATTTTGGCACACAAAAGCTCTAAATTTCCAATATTTTGGCACACAAAAGCTCTAAGTAGAGGAGCAAAGGAGTGTGCCTGAAATACACAGAAGACAACCTGAACAGTGCTTATACTATTCAGCTTACAGACTTTGCTAAAAAAAAAAATAAAAGCATCACTAAAATATGGCACACAGGTCTTTTCCAAAACAGACCAAAGGAATGTCTGCAATCCTAACCCCTCTCATTTTCATGTATCTTGAAATTTAACTTCACTGTTTTCCACATACTCACTTTTAGAGTAACATACATGCTCAGAACATCTCGCCACACAGAAGCAGCATTCTGAACTTCAGATCAAAAACTGACAGTGCAGTCAGAGCAGTTTTACATAATCATACTAAACACTTCATGCTGCATCAATAAATTTGTTTGGCATCTGACCAAGAATTGCAGAATGGGGTACAAACATGTGCAAACAACATTGACATATTAAACTCTTTTGGAGATCATGCAGCCAGTGTGCTGCATGAAATTGGAGAACAAACTTTTATCAAAACAGCATCAGGAGTGTACGTTTGACTCCCTTTCTAATCAATTTATATATCTTCTGTCTCTCCTTAAGACAGCACTCAGTAACACAGCATTCATTCAGAATTCTATTTACATAATTGACAGAAAGTTTACTTTTTGAAAAGGTCTTTGTCCAGCATAACACCATCCGAAGTTGTCTGAAGAGTCAGTCTTAGCATATCCATGCACTCTTTCAATCGAGGATCAGATGTACGTAATCCTGTAGATTTGAGTGCCTATCACGATAAAACAATAATTACTAAGTGAAAACATATGCTATTACAATCAAGTTATCTACTGCTTGGCACTTATCACTAGAAGAGATCTGCCACTGCATTATCAACAGAGATATTTTGACACTTTATTGATTCTTTAGCAATTTCCTTTGGCGATTTTGGCTGCGTTTTATGTCAAAGCATTAATATTACTTGAAGTCCAGTGGTCCAACTACATTTTACACAAGCACAAATACTACTGAGCTGTGCCATAGGCACAGATGCTTTCAAGCATACTCCTCTGCACATCAAAGAAGTGAATAATAACATTAATATACCCATTCTCTTACTTAACTACAGAAACAGCACTGCAGGGGAAAACAATAGCTATATTCCTTCCCACAGCTAAACATGTTCAACAGAAATTCTTTGCTTTGCATTCTTGCACTTAGAATGTTAAAATAACCTTGCAGTGGTTAGCTTTCATACAGCACTCTGGAACAGTAAACTTACAGTTATGAATTTATGAACTGGTATTTTTTCTTGTCCTTCTGCAATAGTATAGAAAAGTAGATCTTCTAAGCTGGGAAGGAGACCTTGTTTCATTTTACTGGAAAACAGAAAAAAAAAAGTGTAGATTATTTTAGTTTCTATTTTTATTTATACACATTTTTGCATTATTCTCAGGGAAACACATTTTTCCTACCAATGTAACTGCTACCACTAATTTCAAAGAACATTTTTATCAGTGAACACAAAGCTTAGTTCGATTTTAAGTAGAAAAAAAATGGTAATATTACAAGCAGATTTTACAGTAGCAAACATTCTTAACTGCAACACATTTATATTTTTACTGTCATACATTTACTGCTAAGATTATATTTAGATTTTTCTGGGAGTAGATTAATCACATATCCCTCTTTTTGATGTTACCAAGGTTAGGTATGGTACTTGCAAGAGGATAAATTATTTATACGATTCCAAGATGTACATGCCTCATAATAAAGTTGTAGAGCATACTGACCCAGTTGTTCTACAGGCAAGAGGAGATGATAAGTGTGTAATATTTTCTTCAAAACAGTCCTGTTTTCAGGACTCCGAAGAGGAGTCCTAAAGTCCTTATCCTTCTAGAAGCTTATGTAAGGCCCATCAGTTACTGTGAAACAAGCAAAGCCATCTGCAGCGTAATAGAGCACCTGAAGCAGAAGGAGTGACTCTCATCACACCCACTTAGCTAAGTAAACCCAGGGTAGATGCACCTTTAATGGTCACTGTGCTTATCAGTGTAAACACACCGGCTCTCCAAGGATCCCAGGTGTTACCTATTTCACTCCAAGATAGGCTTCCCCTACGGCTGCAGTTTCTTGTTACCTGCATCTCCATTTTATGTGAAGTCTGAAGGAAACCTACCAGACTAATAATTGAGATTCCTTCTAAGACAGAAAGCTGTAGCACCGACAGCTTTCCCTCAAAGCCTTTGGAATTTTATAGATTTAACCTACAAAAAGTTTAGCTTTCCTTGATATTCCAAAGCACCCTGCAGCAAGCAGGAGCCCAAGTCTTTACATTTGCCCTGTAAGCAGTAGAATGTACACTTCGAGACTGGGAGGGGCAGCAACAGCAAAGGGATTCCTATCCTTTGGTCCCCTGAAGTGCCCAGGTTTGTTTCCAGACAAAAAAAGCCAATGTTCCGATGTCTGACAGGCAAACATACGTAAAACCAAAAGAAAACAAATGTAGATATTCACTAAAATGCAGAATATGTAGTCTTACATTATTCTAGCCATCAATTGTAAAGGTCTATCTTATAATCTATTAATATTGGCAATACTTTCTTACTATACAGTAACAGATAAACTAATGCCTGAAACTAGAATGCTCAGTGGCAACTTACGTATTTTTATACATTTATGCAAGTGTGTACAAAAAGCAGGTCCAAATTCCAGTCACTGAAGTTTTCAAGAGATTAGTAATTCTTTGAATAACAGAACTCGGGGTTACAACTGCAAAAATAAAATGCTACAACTAAGCACAGACCCTAGATAGGCAAATGCAATCTTACTGACTGACGTTTAATCCTCTCCTCTCCCAATACTTACACAAGTCAGATTTATGATTATTTTTAATAAAAATCTGATTATTTCCAAATACCCTTTTAAATTTAAGACAACCTCTAGATTGCCCTGGCCTCCCTCCTTTCCTTGTAACTAGCTGTGAAAACCAGTAGTAAAAAATACCACCTCTCATTTTCCAATTTAAAACACTGTATTTACATACTAAGAACAGAAGACAGCTTTGTAAGCCAACAGAGCTTTCCTTGTCTTACAGTCAAGATTTTTTTTTTTTTAATTTAAATTATGCTGGCTGACTAATGCACAGACAGGCTGGCAATTCAACCAAGACAAACGCTTGCAACTACCTCAAGCAAATTACTGAACAGCCCTTTTCCTAAAGAAAATTCAGGTCTTCCAGGCAGCATGTTTCACTTTCAATCCTTTGGGGACAGTATGTCCAGTCAAGCCAACAGAACCAGAACTACCAACATAGCAACTAAAGTTTCACCCTGTGTCTGCATCCTAATTCTGCAGGGAACGGATTTTAAAAGTTATGCTAAGTTACATCGTCTACACCCCTACATCTTCATCATTTACACAAAGATTTTAACTGAGCTCCCCAAAGTGTCAAGATTTAATGTTTTAAGGAATGTCTGTGCTACACGAGTCATTCCTGGACTGCTGAAGGTCTGGCAGAGGAAACTTTCCTACTTCACTTTGGCAAAACCAGCCAGCAAACACACAGAGAAATTTTAACTGATAACCTATTTACTTACACATTTCTGAGCAATTACTCAGAATTTTACAGCTGTTCCAAGTACAGAATTTCTATCTGGAAAAGTGCAGAAAACTACTTAAGATATTTAACCAAGATTTTAGCTCCCTCTTCATAGGCTTTTAAAGAGATGTGCACCTTTCACAGCAGAAAATCTCTCAACATGGTTTTCATACCTTTCACATCTGCTGTTGTTCAATATTGGGTCACTCAGCCTAGTTAAACAATGGAGCTGCACAGACTACCAAAGCAAAGCGGATGACATTCAATATATTTACAGAAAATTGCTCCTTGTCAAATAGTCCATCTTTTGATAAAGTTTATCAGCTAAATAGGGGTGAAAAGGCTTGCTCTGCAGTTTATCAGATCAGTGATGTCAGTAACTAATGTTTGCTTAACCTAAAAGATGTGTTTTGGCACTGTGAGCACACTTAGCAAGATAATTCTGTTCCACACATGTAAAAAGCTGTTTTTCAGGTCAGGGAACTTGCAATTTTTACAGTCAAATAAGGTGGAAATTCCAGTTTACCTGATTTCAAGAATAATGACTTTTGATACTTATTTACCTTCTTTAAAAAATAAATAAGCACCAGACTATTAAACAACTAGACTTCTTTGACAGTATACTAATCTGTGGACTACAATACTGGTGGACTGTTTTAAATACAAAGAAAATGAATATACAAATTGCAAGCACAAGGACTTTGCAGTCCATATCATTGCTTCTTTCAGCTCTTCCTTTTGCCTACACCAGATTCTCAGGAGGACTTCATTGTAACAAATGCTGCATTTCTAGGATAGAAACAAAATTAAATTTCAAATAACGCAGAAGATTCCTACTTTGTACTTCAAGATAGAACTGCCAAAATGCAGAACAGGATTTACAGAATAACAAATGATATAAAGATAAGATATTGCTAATAATAGTTTCAGGCATTATTAACAAATATGACACCAGTCATAAAAATGAGGTCACAGTTACTGTCAAAAACAATGGTCCCTCAGGGGTCTGTACCGGGACCAGTACTGTTTAATATCTTCATCAATGACACCGACAGTGGGATAGAATGAAGCCTCAGCAAGTTTGCCAATGACACCAAGCTGAGTGGTGCAGGTGACAGGCCTGAGGGATGGGACACTATCCAGAGGGATCCAGACAAACTGAAGAAGCTTGTCCAGGTGTGAGCCTCATGAAGCTCAGCAAAGTCAAGTGCAGGGTTCTACACCTGGGCCACGGTAACTCCCGGAATCAACACAGGCTGGGGGAAGAACAGATCAAGAGCAGCCCTGCCGAGAAGGACTCTTGGTGTTGGTGGAGGAGCAGCTGGACATGACCCAGCCACGCGCACTTGGAGCCAAACGTGTCCTGGGCTGCATCCAGAGCAGTGTGGGCAGCAGGTCAAGGAGGGGGATTTTCCCCTTTACTCCGCTCTGGTGAGACCCCACCCAGAGTACTACATCCAGCTCTGGGGTTCTCAGCACAGGAATGACGTTGGCCTGTTGGAGCAGGTCCAGAGGAAGCCACCAAGATGGTCAGAGGGATGAGCACCTCCCCACTAAGAGGCAAGGCTCAGGGAACCAGGATTGTTCAGCGTGGAGAAGAGGAGGGTCCTGGGAGGCCTCACTGTGGCCTTTCAGTACCTACAGGGGGTTTATAAGAAAGATGGGGACAGGCTTTTTTAACAAGGTCTGTTGCAACAGGACAAGGCATAATGGTTTTCCACTAAAAGAGAACAGCTTGATATTAGATATAATGAAGAAATTTTATGGTGAGGGTGGTGAAATGCTGGAACAGACTGTCCACAGAGGAGACACATGCCCCATCCCTGGAAACATTCAAGGTCAGATTGCATGAGGCTCTGAGCAGCCTGATCTATTGAAGATGCCCCTGCTCATTGCAGAGGGGTTTGGACTAAGTGACCTTTAAATGGTCTCTTCCAATCCAAACTATTCCAGGATTCTATGAAAGCTGCAAGTCACAGTCAGTAGCCCCTCTATCTAAAAAAGACACCTTGAAGAAGTTGTCACTATCTATAATATAAATAAGTATCTCCAACCAAGAGATACAAACATTCGTCAACTCACTAAGTAACTACTTTCTGTCCACTTGTATAGTGAGACGCTGGTCCCGTAACAGAGGTGGGTAACTATTTACCCAGGAACTTAACACAATTCAAGAGGAAACTACGTATTTATAAACTTAGACCAAAGATAGACATGTTTAATAGCTATCAAAGTGCTTATGGTAAAACAAAAAACTGTAGCTTCAAAACCTTGGCCTCTACAGAAGTTATGAAAGGTCTAATAAAAGTGCACTTCTAACTGTTTCTTGAATCTTTGAGTATTGTATCCACACTCCATAGGAGTATCAGCAAAATGAACCACTGCCTGGTTATTAGTTACTCCTCTGTAATCTGGCCTGGCTGCAAAAGCAAATTTATTTTTAAAAGTATCTCCAGAATTCATCTCTGCCTTAAAAAAGAGCGCTACCACTTCCTTGTCATTTAAGAAAAATTAATGAAACACTTCCTTTAATCACTTTGTGATATTCCATATACTAGTGTCCAGCAGTATATTTAGCTGTAAAAAGCGACCAATTTAGCTTTCAAAAGTTAGGGTCACACACATTTTGTTCCTCCCTCTCACCTTAATCAAGGCCTTTGTAATTTAGAAGTAGCTTCTTCTAAGATAAACTGTTTGATCCCTTTACTGTCCAGCATAAGATGCAAGATGAACAATGCACTCTTATACTGAAAGTAAAAGCAAGCAAAACACAGTTATACTGAAAGTAGGAGCAAAGAGTATGACACGTCTATAACTGAGGACTATATTAGGCTACTGTATTTTAATACCTCAGGCATGAAGACAGATATCATTGTGTTTTAATCCACAGTTCCCATTAATTAAATTTACCAGTCTGTGACTACTCTCAGTTTAAGCTCAATTATTCTTCCTCTCCAAAATATATTAAGTTTCAGTTGGATATACAGTGTGAAGGCTGGATAGCAGGGATAAGGAGGTGGTGGAAGATGTTACGGAAAAAATGCACCAGGGGAGCTGGCTATGCAGTGGGATACTAGTTATTTCATCAGCCACAGACCTCATAATTTATTCTTTGAGGAATTAAACTGTTCTAAATTTCTGTATAGTCTTTGCACAGAACATTTTAGGCTTTCACTTGCAACTGCTACTCTATGCAAGGACTGCTAGGCAAGCAAATAATCAGGAAAACCTTACTGCTGTCCTTTGATACTGTGGGTTATTTCAGTATCCCAGAACCATGACCTTATAACCAAATAGAAAAAAACAAATAGCCCATCAACGCTAACAAACAAACAAAAAGAAGACTAAAAATGACTACTGCCAGTTGGGTCCACAAACCATTTGCCAAACACCACTCAAATGTTAGACACTATGGATGGCAAAGCGCTGGAATCAGCAGAATACACAGACTGCACTGACTTAGCCCAGTTGTCTATGCAGTTCAGACACCTGTCTTTTGAAGAACCTCACTTTTCTTCTCAACCCTGTACTCTGTCTTAATAGAGCAATGATTTCCACATGTAATCTACCATTTACAAATGCTTAAAGGAAAATTTTCATAGTCCTGCGCTAAGAAAAGCAAGAACGAAAGTATCCAGCAGCCTGACTAATGTCCCACCAGGAATTCCTGCACAACCTGAAATGAAAAGAAAGTTTCTTGCTTTTTCCTTGATCATACCCATATGATAGATGTTTTATAGAATTTCTCCCTGTTCATTTTGCAGTATGACTCAAAGAACAAGCATCTGACTTTCAAATACATCCTTTTGTCAAAAGCCAAAAATTATTAAAAGTGTTTAAGTCGTTTGCAATATCCTCAAAAACCCATCACACCTGGCATGCTGGTTTTATCCAAAGTTTTTAATGTCTGTATTTCTGCTTGAAAACAGAAGTGCAATCTTTACAAACCACACCTATTCAAGCCACAGAAGAATAATTTTCATTATATATAATTCCAAAACGTTATATATAGAGCTAATTCAAAGAGGAGACTTCATATTTGTTGAACAATAGCATCAATTTAAAAATAATACCCGTATGACTGTGTATTAAATTGCACATGGTTACATAACCTGACGTGCATGCATTTTTTAAGGCATCTGACAGCAGAAGTAACCAGTGATGCTTTCAAAGCAGTCTATACTCCACTGAACCAGGCTGAGCAGCTAACACATCTGGGGGGAAAAAGCAGAGAACAAGGCCACAGCCTCTTTCCCCACCTGCCATGTTGAAGTTCATGCTAAAAAAAACCCCACAAACCACAACTCAAAAGCAGAACTATTAACAAGCCAAGGGCTGAAGCCTTCCTGACTGGCCTTGTGGAATCTTTTCCAGACTTCCTCTTAGCATTAGACTAACAGAGACTTTGCTCAGTGTCAAAACAAGGTACTCCTTTCTCGGCCCTGTTTCTTCTGTCATTTACTCTTTTCATCTAGGTAATAAGCATAGCAAAGCCTGGGAAAGCAGCTTGGGTTTAATTTTAGTTATGCCACCCCATAATCAGCGCATAGGGTGCCTACAGGAATGCCAAGGGGCACATTTCAAACACACACAAAGGACAAGTCTTCATGGGGCTTGCAGTGAAGCTGTCAAACTTCTTGTAAAAGGTTATCTGACATACTAAATGTACCCAGGTTGAAACAACCAATGCATAGACTGCCAGACAGGGGGTGGTAGCAAATGAACACTCAAGATGTGCATAATGCTGAGGACTAACAGAGCAGAATGCTCTGCCAATCCATTTAACTCATCATTATACTCTATCCCTGGTATCCACTACCAGCCATTACAAGGTAAAAAACTGCAGCTGATACACCTATCTCTGACCTTTTTTTTTTTTTTTAGGAGTATTTCAGGTTCTGAGTGAAGGAGTATTAACTTCATAAACATATACAGCCTTATCATTCTATGACCTACACATACTTTTGTCACTAAGGGACAAATAATGGCCTCTTGGCACCAGGCACACATCCTGCAGCACCTATAAACATCTGAACTCACCACGGACGAGTGGCAACATCTATCTCTGGCTGCACTAGATCACAGAATTCTTAGGGCTGGAAGGGACCTCTGGAGATCACTCACTTCAACCCCCCTGCCAAGGCTGGGTCACCCTAGGGCAGGTTACACAGGAACGCATCCAGGTGGATACTGACGTGGAGAAGACAGTGCTGCAAAACTTCCAAGGCAGCACTACTCACCATGCACACTGCCTTAAATAATTAATGCGAGATGACACAGCTTTCGCTTCTCTTGAAAAATATTCTTAGCCAAGTGGAAACGCTACCAAATCCACCCTACCGGCGCGCTCCCTGCGCCGGGCCTCCCCACGGACACACGCAGGAGGGACCCCCAGACCAGGGGAAGCCCGAGGCGCTGCCTGGGCCCCACGCCGCGGTGAGCGGAGCCCCGAGGGAGGCACACGTCCCCCCACCACGCGTGTACGCTTCCCTCCCGCTCCGAGTCCCCGGCAGCGACCCGCGGGACCCGCCGGCAGCCGGGCCCGCACCGCCCGAGGAGCGGCCGGGATAGACCCCGGCACCCCCGGGGTCCCCGCACCTGCCGGGGAAGCGCCCGCCCGGCCCGGCCCGGCCCCTTCCGCAGGCACCACGCGTGCGAGGGGGAGGCGGCGCTCACATGGCGCCTCCGCATCATCCCCCGCGCCCGCCGCCCCCTCCACACTCACTTCTCCCCGCCGCCGCCTCCGGCCACCTCCTTGCCGCCGCCGCCGTGGTTATTGTTGTGGCCGCTGTCGGCGGGGGGCTCGCCGGGAGTCGGTGACGGCGCCTGCGCCCCCTTCCCCGGCTCCTCCAAGGCTCCCTCCGANAGCGGGCGGACCCGGCGCGCTGAGGGGGCCCCGGGGCGCCGCCTCCCTCCCTCACTCGCTTCCTCACTTCATTCTTTCCTCCCTCCCTCGCTCTGCGACGTGTAAAGGCGTTGGGAGCGGGCTGGGCTGCGGCGGTGTCGGGTTCAGGTTGCCATGGATATGGCCATTTTTTAAAACTGTATGTTTTTGATTACGAAGTGCACCGCCTCTGCCGTGCCGGCAGGATCACAGAATATGCTGAGTTGAAAGGGACCCACAAGGATCATCGAATCCAACTCCTGGCCCTGCACAGGACACCCCAAGAACCACTCCCTGTGCCTGAGAGCCTTGTCCGAACACTTCTTGAACTCTGTCAGGCTGGGGCTGTGACCACTTCTCTGGGGAGCCTGTTCTACTGCCCGACCACCCTCAGCGTGAAAAACTTTTTCCTAATATCCAAACGAAGCCTCCGCTGACACAACTAAAGGCCATTCCCTCTGGTCCTGTCACTGGTCACCACAGAGAAGAGAGAAGGATGCACAGGGCCTGTGCCAGCCACACACCAGGCACCCTAGGAAAGGGCTCAGGAAACAGGAGCCGGTTGAAAATACCCTCAGGAGGAATTCTTGTTCCCACATTCTTTGGGCCAAATGCTTCTGGCAATGAGCAGAGTTACTAAGGGGTTTCCACGTACTTTCAATAAAAATGTAACTGCATAGCTCATTGCCAAAATTTACAGTGGAGGCTGTAAGTCTTGGTCAAATGTATGAAGTTTCTTGGTTTTAGGAAAATATAAATAAACCAAACACAAACATAAAAAATCAACCACCTGGATGCCCAGGTGCGGCCTGGGTGCGGCCATTCTTCGCAGTCACATCATCAAGCATTTAATCAGAATGTGGCAGTTTTGCTGCTGCTCACCTACATGTCCCAGTTTGGGAACCACCGAGCCATGGTAGTGCAGTTCTAAAAGCAAAAGTGTAGCAGAAAAGAGTAGCAGAAAATAACTGCAGGGCTTCAGCACAAGGTGTAAATGTCACTCCTTATATACACTTAAGCTTCTGTCACAGCTGTCAGGATCTAGCATTTTGAAAGTCACAGATTTTGCAGTTACTTGGTGAAACTCTGTTCAGATCACCAACTGCTAAATTTGTCCTGGATGAGTACAAATCTGTATTAGCAGACTGTATCCATTATGGGTAACAGTAGAAGAGGAGATTTCTTGTCATCCTACTTCCTCAGTAATGCCAACATGCAAACCACTTTTTTAATTGTCCCTAGTCTTCTCAGTTTAGGAGTCTTAATTTTCTGAGCAAAAATGTAAATACTTGTGGAAATGTGAGTCTATTACAGCTAAATTTCCTTGTGAACAATTTCCCCGTGCATTGAGGTTTATTTCATCTGGTATGTTTATTATGTTTGGCAGAGGTGGGGGCGGAAAAGCTGTAGTTCTGAGTTAAAATGATCTTGCTGCACACTTTACTGGAAGTCTTTTACTCTGAAGATACTGGTATTTTCTTTTCCACCACCCCCCAGATTGAAAGTTTCATCTGTCTAGGCACAGTAAATTGCTCTTAAAGACCCCCATGAAACAGAGAGGGTTCTGTTACCCGTTTTTCCTGCACTCTGAAATAACTACAAATAGACACGGAGAATAGTCTTTCCTTGTGCTTCTACTTACACGGCAGCACAAATACCCACAGGGGTTCCCTATGCTAATAAATTGTCACAACAGCCATGAGGGTTTTTGGAAGAAGATATAAAGATAGCTGATAATCTATGCCTATAAAATGAGCCTCCACGCACCAATGGTTTTTCTTCCCACTGAACAAGGAAACTTGAAATACCAGTGTGGGATGTGTAATCCTGTGCTGCAGTAACTTCACATGCAAAAATGCAAAGTACCTGCAGTTCTCACATACTTATTACGTTACCTATTATATTTCCTGGAACTAATTTTGGATTTCCATTTGCTAAGTCCTTTTTGGGAAGCCAATACTGCCTCTTTTATCCTGCTGCCCAGTTATAATATTTCTCATTTTTAAAGTTCTGTTATATAAAATACTCTAAAGATAGAAGTCTCTCAAGCACCTTTTCCATTCTTTCTGCTGCTCTAAGACCAGAGACAGTGAGTGCTGTCTCTTCCAGGATGTGCATTTAGTCACTAATCGAACACACAGTTCTGCAGACACTACAAGATTCTGAATTTTAGTGCCAAGGTGGCTTTTTGGTGTGACAGCTGTGCTCTTTTCTAAGCCAGCTGTTTAGCCACGACCTGGTACAAAAGCTTGTCTAATTCATCTCTTATACTGTAGGGGGAGAAGAAGCGGAAGAATGAAAAATGTAATGATCTGGATCTTTCCTTTTAGTGCTCCGGTTTCTGTTCAGAACATTGCAGATAAGGTGGTGGGAAGGAAAAGGAAAAGCTACTACATTCACAAAAATATTTGCCTCTCGAAACAGTACCCCATGCTACACGTTCTTGACCCTACAGGAACTCTTTCGTTTTACTCACTTCCTCTTTTTTTTTTTTCTTTTTCTTTTTTACTTTGTACACTATTGCTTTATTCCCTTATTTAACCTTTTAGTATTGCCTTCACATTAGAACATTAGTTGTCTCCCAGTGCAGGTATTCTTCACTAAAGCTTTTCTTAAAACTCACTGAAAGAAATTAATCCTCAACTTCTCTCCCTGGAAATTCCCCTGTCTGTGTTTTAGCTCGTGAGGGCAGAAAATGCAAGTTGCTCTGTGTGTGGGACTACAAACACACAGCTTGGGAACAATGCAAAAGGATAAATATAGTTTCAGATTCAGAAAGTTCAAGGGCAATAGTGACTCATTCGCTATTCTGAGAACTTTTGCTGCATAATTCAGGCCATCACTCCTTGCTTCTACTATGACTAAGCCTGAGACATTTCACCCACTGATTCTCTCCCCTCCTCCCACTGGCACAGGTACACCAGAGTGTCTTAATCTAAAGACAGATTTTTTAAAATTTTTTTAAATTTAAAATGAGCCATAAGAAATGTAGTAAAAATAGCATCAGAAACAACCATTTGCTTGGGAAAAGTGTTATCCATTAAACCTGTTAAACTGACACTGATTTTTGTGTTGATACAGATGTTAGACTGGGCTTTCCCATATCCCAGTGAAACCCCCGTTAGACTTCTCCTTTGAACAGAGTGATACTGCTCGTCTCCTTGGAAAGAGAAGACATGCCATCTGCTCTGCCATTCTGTGTTTCACACAGTATCCCAAGAGAAACAGAAAATTACAAAATGGTTTCCACACAGTGCAAAGAAATTTGAAATTAAAATTCCCCATAGCTTTTATTTTGAGTTGGTTACACAACCAGCAGTAACCATAAGCCAATTACTCTATTTTTAATTTCAACAACTATACATGTTCTTTTGTAAGACAAAAATTATTTTAATTTAAGACAACAAGGTCCTTCAGGAAAGAAAAAAAAAAAAAAAGAGGATCTTTTAAATAGGCATTATTCTTTAAGTATTTCCCTTAAGCTGTATTGCAGCAAAATATTCCTAGTATAGATCTCTAAAAATAATCCATATTTCAGAGATTTTCCTTTCTAAAAGGGGCATAGCAGCATTAATCTCCTAGGAGAAAGGGCTCTGAAAAGCAGGTGGAAAGAGGTCTTCCCAGTTCAAGCACACACACTGATAGCTTTCAGGAAGGTTAAATCCTCCCATCAGATCAGCAGGGCAGATCTCAGATAAGCAGCAGAAATTAAGGATTATCTTGACTACGACATGAACTGTTTACTTTGCTATTTTAAATGATTATGTTGGCTCCATTTCATTTGTTGCTGGGTAATGCTTTCCGAAAGAGAACTAAGGACCAGAGACAACTTTTATCTATTCAAGTATTTCGACCAATCCTAGGAGCAGTTCCTAAAAATACTTTTTTCTTTTGTGAGGCTAACTTGCTGCACCTTTGGGTAACATTTTTATATTGATTCAAGTGAAAGGTGCTCAGTCACAAGAAGCATTCCCCGTTGGATTGTACAGAGGACATGGAACAGTTTCCTCTGAGCACAGAAGCATAAGCAGTAAATAGTTACTATTTAATCTCAGAAAATGAATGTTCAAATGTTTGGGCATAATAGCTCAGAAATCCAACAAGGAGGAAAACATTCAGAGGATTCATTTAACTGGAAAGTAATGGCTGAGGGAGTGACCTCAAGTGACAAGCAATAAAAATAAAAACAAAAATGCTCTCCCTGCATAGTGCATCGATGAGTCAATAGTTCAGTTCATATCACGCACATTCCAGGCAAACAGAGGCAGTGAGGAATTAATTCAAAGGGAAGAATATTTGGAGGATTTGCCGAGACTGACATGAAAAGAGACTACAAGGGCCTGGGACATTCCTAGCGTGGTTAACAGACAACATAGGATGTGTTCTAGTATATATAACAGGAGCAAGCAAATCACAGAAGTAGGGTTATTGAGGATGATCTGCAAAGACTGGCACAATTTTTTCCTATTACTCTATTTGTTAACCTGCTTCCTTTCATCTTGGTCGGTGAGACAGCACCATTGTTCCTCATTATCAGTCATAGCATTTTTCAGATGTAAAATTCTTCACACATCAGAACATTCACCTTCAGAACCCAACACCTTACCTACCAGAGAAGCATTCCTTGCTGCATCCAGCACACTGCATGTTATTTGCACTACAATATATCTAAATCATACTGTTACCCCATGCATTCCACCCACAATCACATTTAATGTTTAATTCTGATGACATCTCTTAAACTACAGTGCAGGTCTTCATATTACAGGAGGCCAGGGCGCAGGAGCAAATTTGGATCTTCTGTTTGTATTCTCAGTCCTCAAATATTAGCTTTGATAACCTTGTGCAAGCAAGTGGAAACAAGTGGCAACATCATCCAACTGCTCCATCATACGCCTGAGATGAGGGTGCATGAGGGAGCTCAGGGGAGCCCACAGGCTCACGTCTCACTGCTCTTGACATCAGACAAGGGAAATTGGTGTCAGCATTTAGCAGAGGTCGGAGCACTTGGGCTGACCACAAGCTGACTCATCACGTACAAAGCTCCACAGCACTGGGCAGTCACTGGCTGACCATTAACACCTTAGTTATTAGGCCCCTAAGGGGCCCTAAGGAAAGATGGGGGGGGACTTTTGACTAGGGCATGCAGTGCCAGGACAAGGGGGAATGGCTTCAAACTGACAGAGAGCAGGTTTAGATTAGATATTAGGAAGAAATTCTTCATTTTTGAGGCTGATGAGGCCCTGGCAAAGGTCTCCCAGAGAACCTGTGGCTGCCCCATTCCTGGACGTGTTCAAGGCCAAGTTGGTTGGTGCTTGGAGCAACCTGGTCTAGTGAAAGGTGTCCCTGTCCATGGAAGGGGTTTGGAATGAGATGATCTTTAAGGTCCCTTCCAACCCAAACCCATTCCATTATCTGCATGTGCCAGCAGTGATGGAGTCAGCCCCGAAGCGATGGAGAAGCCAGTGCGTGCTGCAGCCTCCCCTTGTCCTAAGTTGGTTGCTTTTAGCTCTGAATTTCAGCACTTTAAAAAGACCCTTGGAGAGGTGCAGGCTTTCAGGACAAAGCATAAAAGTGCATCCTATTTAATTCTCCCATGTTGGATAAACCCTGGTTTTACCCTTGCACAAATTCACAAATACCTGTGGCCACATAGAAGCTTAAGCTTAACAGAACACCCAGTCTTAAGAGGAGGGCTTCCCATCCTGCAGAAAAACAAAACAAAACAAGGTAAAATGAAGCAAGCAAAACAAGCAGGCAGGCTGTAATGGAAACTGTCTCATCATAAGTGGTAATCCAAATAGTTTAAAAGTCTTCAACCTCCAGAAGGCTCCTCTGGAGTACATAGAAACCACTCTGATTTGGTACAGGGTATAATGCCAGCACCAACAAAATCCCACCACCTCTGAAATGGCAAACTAATCAGCAAAACCACATGTTTCTTTCTGCCCTGATATTTTTGGCACCCTCTCATTTCTGTTCCTGCACTGAGGGAAGAGGAATGTACACTTCAGGTGATTCAGTCCTCAGCCTTCCTTTGTAACTGCTGTGAGTTGCCAGTCTCCTTCCAAGTTGCAAGAGTGTTCTGTCTCCTGTTGACTTAAAAACAAAAGGTCCCATAAAGACTAATGAGAAAACAGACAAATTTTTTTAGTTCTTGAAGGATGTAACCTTGAAAGATTTCCCTCCTTCCCCCACATCTAATTCTCTCTCTATAAACATGTAACTTTCTTAGGGAGGTGAAAGGGAGAAAGACCAGCAGCACTTCCAGTGGCACACGGTGTACCATCACACTCCAAGGGTATTTAATGTTTATCCAAGGACTTTTGAACAGTTCCACAACAGTAGGCCAGGGGACTGAATCTGCAAAACTGAATTCCAAAATTTAAAAAGTAGAGCAATCAAGGTTGCAAATTAGCCTGGATTAAGCACATGTTTTTGCTAAGAACTAGTCTAGTGCTTAAACATGTGTATGTTCATCCTAAATTCCAAGAAGAAAAACATTCAAAATTTTTGTATGGTATTTTTGGTGCATTTAAACATTTGTGAAAGCCAAAGATTTGTGCTTCTTTAACATGAACTGCTGTCACAGAACTTCTTCAAATCATCCTTAACTGCTCCATAATGCTCTATCTTTTCAGACAGGGCTTGAAACAACTCACACTGAAGTCAGTAGCTGATGGGAAAATGTACAAGACAAGAAACTCTACCTCTTAAATAGTATTTTTAGCCCTCAGCATACTTTTCATAGCAGTATTAGACCCAATTATTTGGGCTTTTACCTAAACTGACTGGGTTGTGATGTGGAACTTGGTAGTGTTTCTACCACTACATGATCTCTGGTGGCAGCGTCACTCATTCCCATGCACATGCCATGGCTCGTCACTCCCTCACAGTTGTCCTGGGACAGCTATTGAATTGGCTTGCACTGTAAAACAGAAGTGAAACAAGCTGGGTTACAAATTGACAGGTCATCACTCTCTGCTTTGAGAAAGAGAAGTTTCACATAATAAGTCTGTGAAACATGTCTTGAGGTGCTTTGAATTAACATGCCATAGGAGGGCTCAGAGGAAGAGCAATAGCCAAGAAATGCTGATAATTTTGTTTCTCTCTGTACACTTGGCCTTGTACCACAGGAAAGGGATGTTGTCAGACAACAGACTTCACAGCCTTCCTGTCACAGGCAGTTTTTAAATGATGACCATGTGCTTGGATATTTGGAATATTTAGATAAATATCATCTGGTTCCTTGATCAACAAACAGAGCTTTGGGCAACTAGATACTCCTATAATAAAGCATAAAGCCAAACCAGTTGTCTCTCTGAATAATAAAATTGTATTGATTTTAGGAAATATAAGTTCTGGAATTACTAGAACACGCCTTATTCTGCCATATACTTGAACAGAAAATAACCTTGTAATACCCTACAGTAATCACCCAAGACATCAAGGGCCTAATTTGAGAAGAAATCTAATAGGGCCTACTGTAGTCCATTCAATAGGAATTTTTGTTTTGTCTTCAGGCTCTTTGCTATATGTGCTGTGTTTGACTAAAGTCTCATTGGACACTTGAGGATCAGCTCTGCTAAAACAGAGTCAGAGAACAGTGGCATATTTGAGCAACTCACCTGTGGTAGGGAGGATACTTTCAGCTAAAAATACTTTAAGACAACAAATTAAAAATGCACTACATTGAGTATTTTGGGCCAGAAGGCAGGCAGAACAGACACATGTAACTACTCACGTATTTATGGTTAGGAAAACATCATCCAGCCACCTTTCTGTTTCCTCCCCAGCTTTGACTTACTGTACCATGACTGCAGCAGAGTTACAAACTCTCAAGATAGGAAGACACGTGCCCTATTAGTCATGTTTAATCAAGAAGCTACATTTGTTTCATTTCTTGGACTTTCATTATGTGTGTTTTCATGCAATTCTTCTATCCAGTTTATCTCACCTTGCACGTTTCTGCAAGTTTTTCTTCTGGTTATCTACCTTTTAAGCTGTATTTCTGTCTTTTGATTGATATATTCTAATAGGGAAAGCATAATCTAAAGGGAAAAAAATAGCTTAAATAGTGACTCATTTTGTTCTGCTTTGCTTGTTAGTTACATTGTTTGATATATCATCATGTTTTCTTAATAGTAAAGGTGAAATTCAGAGTTGAAAAAGCATAAGCAGTAGAATGTATTGCCTTTTTACACAGAAGTGTGGTTGAAGAGAAGGGTAACTGCTCAGCAGAGCTTATTTAACCTGCCTTGGTGTAAAGCCAAATAAATTCCACCCTTTGAAATAAGAAGTAATTCTTAAACTACCAGTAGTTGTTAATGATTGCTAGAACTGGAACTAATAAATCCACATGCTAGTGAGTAATAATCTTCTAGAAACATCCTGAATATAGAGATTATGCTCTTTATTTAACAGATAAGAGGGAAAAGGCTAATTTACATCTCAGTACTAATTTGAGTAACAAGAACCATTAACTTATGAACCTAATGAGCTGAAACATCCACCAGTTCAATCCAATGACCCTGTACTTCAGGACAAGCAGAAGGATCTGTGCGGTGGAATGCTGCTGATCATTTCCTGAGGATTGGCCAGGCTCTGGATGCCTGGCACATCCCACCGCAATGGCATTCAGTCTGGCTCAGGGTAAGTGCTTGTATGGAAAAAGAAAACCGTGAGGAACAGTGCTCTTCCCACATAGTCGTTGTGAAAAATGTTGGTAGCCTTTTTTTGCATCCCCAAATAGATTGCACAGAATTGGCTCCAAGGCTGTCAAATAAATGTTACAGGGAGGAGAAAAAGAATGAGCACCTATAATAGCATTACAGCTGTGCTTTTCTGTCTGCTTATTTCATCTCTTGCATATTTCTCGTGTCTAGGCCACATTTATTGGCACATTGAGACCTCCATCTTAAAAACTGGAAGAACATTGTATGCATGAGATGAAGGTAGAAGCAGTATAGTCACCAGGTGGCTGTCACCCAGACAGTCACAGGCCAATTTTGAAGCTGAGTGCTGCTGAAACTCCATATCGGGAATGCTGTGCTCCAAAGAGAGCAGCAGCACAGCAGACTGGCTTCAGCCTGCCCGTAGCAGGATAGAGCTGGTTTGTCCATACCTCTGTTACCTCCTGGTCTTCTCAGTTCAAGGGCATGAGTAAGAGGCAGCTGTGTCACAAAGTTACAGGTGTAACCTTTGAGTGCCTATTTCAGAGTTCATATAGAAAGTCAGCTGCATCTTCCAGCCAGAACTTGAACTGCTTAACCTTCAGCTCTCAGAGGCTTTCAGATCAGAGCTGCAAATGGATGGAGAAGATTATTCCCAAAAGGTCTGGCAGTCTGTTACACATTACCTCGAAGCAGAGTGGGCAGAAGGATGTCAGGGCACTCTCTCTGGAGCAGAAAGGGATCTCCCGGGAACGGTCAGTCCACTGGGTCACGCCTGCCGGTGTGCAAAGGCCATGCCATGGCCCAAGAGAGAGGTCATTTATATAAATCCCTTCCTCACAGGTGTCACAAAGCTGTCCACTGAAGACACTAAGAGCTCAGTGCTTGAAATGCTTTAGAATTGGGCTGCATGAGAATAAAATTATTCTTAACTGCTTCACTCTTCCTTCCTAAAGAATTACATACTTTTTTAATCCCATAATAATAAAATGATAAGAAGAGAAAAGTGATGAGGAATGATGCTACAGGTAATCACAAGGTAAGCAATCTTAACAAAGCTAATTAGTTTGGGGTTTATGAAAAGAAAAAAAAAAGAATTAAAAAAATTTTTGTAAGTTCCATAAGTGATCCTATAGAGATGAACTATGCCGCATTCTACTAAAAAATCCAGAACTCTGAGTGCAAGCTTACACATGCAAGCAGCCATTTAAAGAGGTACATTCTACTAAGAAAATAATCTGTTTATTCTCATTGTTGTGAGCCTTTTTAGTTTTTTAACTCATATTAGTGCAGCACATATTAGATTGAACATACCTTTGCATAGGAAAGGTTTCTCTCCATAGCATTTTATGAATCCTCAGTAGAATTGGCTACAGGACAGTATGTTGTAGTGGCACTGCCAATCTGTCAAGCATTTGTGTGACACGAGGCAGCACACAGGAGCAGGGCTCCTGGCACAGCCACTGGTGTTCTGCCTGCTGCCCTGAACAGTGGGAAGACAGGCATTTGGAGCTGGTGTCCTGAGCAAGTCAGCAAAAAACTTGTTTAGCAAAAAGCCAAACACAGAGGCAAGGCAAGCTTATCATTTTTATAATTGTCTTTTAGAGATAAACCTCATTTGAAGTCACTGCTCTGAGAACAAAACCAGAAAAAAAAAAAAAAGACAAAACAACTTCTAAAAGCCTATTCTGCCATGAAGAAGTTCATCTTTGATGAAACCTGGAGGAACAGATGTTACTGGGTTCCCAGGCAAGTAAAATCTGGAAGGAAATGAACACTATTATCCAGGAAATGGAAGTGATGGGAAGCAGCTGCGACCTGGAGCCTGCTGGCTCTCCCTGGCATGTTCTGTGCCTGTTGTTCATCCCTGCAAAGAGGAGCTTCGGTGTGCCTTTAATTCCCTTTACACTGTCAGGGACATCCCCGTGGAGGCTGGCTGCCCCAGCCCCACCAGCATACTTGAAGATTAGTTTAGGGAAAGTGTGGATGTTGTCCTAATCCTGTGTTGAAGCCATGATGAATTGCAAGCCCTGTGTTACACAACAGGATCCCTTCTCTGACTCAGTGGAAAGGATTTCCTGGATGCCCAGGGCGACGTGGATCAGACATAGGGAGGATATGCAAGGGAGCGGGCTCGTGGCTCAGTCAGTCACAGCACAGACATGACCTATCCGAGCATTTGAAATAAGAGTTGCTGGCACATTTCCGCAGTTCTGGGCAGCCTTCCCATGTGCACAACCGACACACTCACTGTGAACCCACGCAGATATTCAGCTATTCATCTCTAGACCCTAGAGATTAAAGCAGACACATGCAAGGCTTCCCCTCCGCGCTCTCAGGTGGGCACAGTCAAGGTCTGTGTACCTGTGCTGCGTGCCCAGCTCACAGAAACATCCTCCCCAGCTGCTGCTGGAAAGGACTGCCATGATCATTCTCGCCTCGCAGCCTGGCTGGCGGCCATCAGCACTTCCAAGGAGTTGAAGATAAATGAAGCAAGGGCTTTCAGCAACCTGATAGTGCCACAACTTCACAAAGCAAGCTTTTCCTGCCCTGACAAAGGTGTGGGATAAAAGAAGCCATAATACTATAGCCACAGTATTATATAAATACTTACACAAATGCAATGTCTTCTGTCTGGAAAGCATGTGCAATAATATGGGTAGTGTGTTTAGCCATTTGCGTTTTTTGATATACTAAATCATCCCAAGAGCTCTGACACAGAGCAAGTGGAAGAGATCCTTTTTGCTCATCTGAAGGTGAATCCCACCCCTACCCCTCCACATTTATTTCAATACTCAAGCTCTGCTAGAGGACAGAGAGGACTACCAGCAGTCAAGTGCTTCATCAGCTTATTTGGGACATGCAGATGACAGCAGCCATGGCACTGAAGAGACTGCATGACAGTAACAAAGAAAGCATGACTTATCTTCAGAGAGCTGGCCAGTGCTTTCCAGCTGGCTCCAGGCCCCAGCTCAGAAGGTCACACAGCTGACATATCATCCTGTGAGTCACCCCCTGATACTGCCTGAGTCCAGCATAACTCATGTGGTTTGGCAGCACTGAGGGAAGTTCCTCCTCCTTGCTTGCTGCCCAGAGTCAATGCTGCCCTACAGAACACACAACACAGTAAAGCCACCAAGAGACAGATGGCGACTTGACCATCTTGTTAGTCATCATCACCTCCTTGAGTGGCAGCACCAGACAAGATTCATGCCACTTACAAGCTGTCTAGAGGAGGTATCAGCACAGCCAGAATACACCTACCTACATCAAAACCAAAAGTTTGCAGCCCAGGTCAACTAACTGACCTGCATTCTTTGCAGTCTCTGCTTAAATAACAGAATGTGTTCAGATCTTAGCCAGGATGAAACAACAGACATCTTCACAAAACACTGAGATAGATACCTGGTCTCCGCAGCTCTGTGGACTAAGGCCCATCAGGTAATACAAGTTTCATTCAGGGTCTGCACTGCTACACCCTCTGAGTTTACTCCCTAACCAGAGACTTGACTGGCACCCTGACAGCACTAGGATATGGCTGAGTGTCACCCCATCAAACAGGTGTTCAGTCAAAGCAACCCTGTCAAACCACAGCCCTGTCAAGTAAATGTGAAAATTACAGTTCCCAGACTAAAGTCAGGCCTGAGTTCCCTGAATTTTGGATAAACTTAAAAATGAAAAAACCCCACACATACCAGAAGGAAGACGTGTTTCAGGAAAAGGACATGGAACCTATAAATGAAAGCACAGATGTGTGGTGAAACAGGACACTCCTGGCTTGCCAGGTGTGATTCCATCCCTTCTAGGCGAGAACTGCCAGTCATCCTGGAGGAGCAAATGCCATGTCTGGAAGAAAAACTGCCTCCCTGGAGTGTGTAACAGCACCCAGCATCTAATTTGTCAATGTAATGACAATGAAAGGATTATGTTAATAGGCAGGTAGCTATAATGAGAAAACAATGACACAGACCGTGCACCATACATCTTTCCAGATGCAAGAAGGGATGGTCATGGTGGTGGAGCTGTGTGTTGACTGCACAGACAAGTGTTAGAGATGGGTACTCAAACACACTGTCTGTCATGAAGAGCAGAGCAATAGCCTTATGGGTTTTTCTGTCAAGGTGACGTTTTTTTTCCACAGCATTAGGTTCTGGTGACCACCACCTTGAGAAAAGCTGGGATTTTCCTTCTGCAGTGAAAGAAAATATGTCATACAAGTCAACATTTAGCTGTCGTGCTGGACAAAGTCCTGCAAACTGCCAAGGCTGCTCCAGACCCACCAACAACAGAGCCTCAGATGAACCTATGAGTCAAATACAAGTCGTACTGTACACCTGAAACAACACATCTGTGTGACTGTCCACTTCAAAAAGTTACATTGTGCATTTAGGGATAGACACCGGGTAGGGAAAAGCGGTTAGGGAACACATAGTTCAGAAAAAAGATGGTCAAGAATACTTCTCTAGATGCCGCAGTACTTTCAAGAGGCATAGACAAGAGTTTTAACCAAGAAGGGTTTTAAACAGAAGTGCTTATACCTGTTTCCTGAACTGCATGCCAAAGTTACTCATTAGCAGTTTGAATTCAGGCACAGGGATGTTTGTTTGGGGCAGGAATGTATGTTTGTTTTTAATTTTGTCAGAAGCAGGTAGCTTACATCTGAGGGACATCAATTATTAACTCCAGCCTGAGATGAAAGTGTACAGATTTAACTTTCCTCAGAGACAGGTACCTCCCTGTGTTTCTAGATCTGACAGGTTCTGGTGTGGCTTGCTCCCACACAGGAAGTAAAATACCAACTTAGAGTGAAGTGATCCCTCTGGGAGAAAGGACCCTGCACTAAGTGCTGATGGGGATATGGGAGGGACTGATTTAATTTAATTGAATTTTAATTTAACTGAATTTAAATTCAAATTTTTACTGTGCTAATACAGAAAATGTTGTGAAAAAAATATTTATTGTTCTTATTATCCCTAGGCCTTAGGTTTTGCTAAAATCTGTCAAGAGTTTTTGTCAAGAGTTTTTGACAAGGTGCAATGTTCCTGCACCTGTGCTCAGTAGATGATGTTTCAGACCTCTACAAAGCCACTTATATGTGTAATTAATGTGGGGAAACAACCTTGCACTTTTGCAGGCTGCTCTTGAAATGTGACTTCAGACTCCTTCATCAGACCTAATTTGAGCTCTTGGGCATCAGATGTTTCTGCACAAACATTTTTTTCCATGCACAGCAGTGTATATATATATATATTTTTTTTTTTTTTTTTAGTCCGTTTTTACAGTTGATCCTTTAGTGAGGGGACCTAAAGCTTTCTTTCATTAACACCAGCTTATCATCATTTACACCTAAAAGTCACCCCAGCTTTACAGCTGTGTGACAGTAACAGCACCCATACCTAGTAACAGCAGCATATGGTACACGCGTGCTCTCACAAGCAGGTTTTGTGTGTTACATGAACACTTGCCCTCAAGGTATATTCTAGAGCAGAACCTGCTCCCCCAGAAGTCATAACCAGGCTCAACAACTGGCACTAAACAGCTCTTCAGAGGGATCCATTTACCTCCAAAGCAGGGGCCTGACCAAACTGAATTCCCAAAGCATTGGAGGTTGCTGCCCTGTGCTGGGGTCTTCAAAGCTGGGCTCAACACCAAGTGGCACCAGGTGAAGCTCTCCTGCTGGATGACAGTCCGTGCACATGCGTGGCAAGCTGGTGGGGATTTCCCAGTTTTGGCCCTTGTTTTCTAAAACGAGGAAGGGAAGTTCCCCACATCTGCTCGCTTGCAAATTCCATTTCTGTCTGACAGTACACTTTACAGCCTGCGATGGCTGCACCAGAGGCAGCACGAGCAGAGCCGGGGGCTGGAGCATTGCCACGGTGCTCTGCTTTGGGAGGCTGCCTCCCGCACAAAGAAGACCTTGTAGTCTCCCACCAGGGCTGTGCTTCATCCCACCCTGTTCCAGCAGGCCCTCTGCGAGCACTGTCTTGCAGCCGAGATTCCGAAACCCAGGGGAGTCACATGGCTGCGTGGCAGACACGAGTAGATCAATTTAAATTGATTATGCTTCAAACAAAACTGGTGCCGTCAATGTCTACTCACATTCCGGTTTCAGGAACATTTCATAACCACTAAGCCTTTTAATTAAAAAATGTACGACCTTCATTGATGAGCCAGCAGTCTTTGCAAAGCATCTTTGCTGTCTCCCTAACAGCACATGAACTCAGGAAGGGACCTGAGGCACAAGAAGAGAACCTATTGGCCCGATTCCCTCTCTCAGAACTCCTGAGCTGCGTGGGCACATCTGCAGATAGGTGAGGCTCTTGCTGACCACAGAATTATCTGCCCCAGCAGTTAGAGAGGATAGCTCAGACTGGTGCTGGAGGTGACAACCAGGAGCATTTCCTAAACCAGGGGAAAGAGCTCTCTCCATCCAGCTGAAAGTGCCTGGTAATCAGAAAGTGTTTATAGCTTCCAGCTGAGAAGTCAGCTTAAGTACCAGCCTGCAACAGAGACTCTGCCCTGGCTCTTACAAAGGAGGCTTCTGTTCAGGCAAACTTGTTGCTGTTTCTTTGGTGTGACTGCACACACTGCTCCTCAGAAGGAAGCTGGTGGCCTCCTTCACGCTGAAGTTTGCAGTTATTTTAGGGAGTGTTGTTTTTCTGGCCATCCCTGCAAGCTCCGGTCTGACACATCACCGCCGCGTTGCTTTCTGGATTTCTCTCCCAAGGAGAGGCTTGCCGGAGATCTGCGCTTTCGGGCAGTTCCCTTATAAGGCAAAGCTTTGGGCTTAGCTGGGCTTAGCTATTCCCTTAGTCTTTAGTCCTCAGTGCAAAAAAATAGTCCTGCACTCTGATAAGCCATTGTACCGGTGTTAAGCCAGAAAGAAGAAAACAGAATTGCTCTTTTTGCCTTTGCTAAATGCCAGCTGACTTCGCCATTTGAAAAAACCACCCCAGCCCCCCCAAAACAATCAGCTCAGAGAATGTGTAATGTTTGTACCATGAGCTTTGCCCACCAACAATAGCCTGCAAACTCTTCAGCACTTGTCTCTTCATCACATGTTCATACAGTGCTTAATGCGGCAGAGCTCTGCCACTCATCTCTGATCCCTGGGCAGCACAGTCATGTAAGCGCTACAGAAAATTGGGAAAACCCGATCAAACAATGACTTGAGTTACAAGGAGTCTGGCCTGGGCCCTGACTCATCCCTCCCAAGAGCCCTCTTACAAAGGGCACCAGAGAATCGGTAATAACAAACATGCCAGCCCAGCTAACTCCCTTTTGTGCTCTTAGCCAGAAAAAAACCACTATTGTCTCAAATCCAGGGAGTGTAAAGCAATTTGGAGATGACAAGCAGTTCAGTTACTGCAGTAGCAATCCTGAGAAGCAAAAGGAAGAGACAAAAAAAATTCAGACTGTGGTTTATATATTTATACTACACTCAAGTTGGAAGCCAGGTTTAAGCCTGACCATGTTTGTGGTTCTAACTGAACTCAGATCAGATCTCGAGCCCTAAATTTTCAAAGGAGCTGCAGAGATGCAAGTCTGAACTTAGTTCTGCACGACTGTGGTGCCCTGGATAAAGTTATTCTGTGTCAACCATCCTAACACATAAAATCTTAGCAATTAACACCTCACTGCTGTGTGAAGTGGATTACAGATTTGCCTTAAAATGTGCTTTTCATAAAGAAAACCTTTTGCTCAGATCCAGGTTCAGGCACAGATTCAATGAACTATTGAAACAAGGTGACAGGCAAGATGCTATCCTTGGCTGCCCTGTCTGCTGCAGATTATCAAGCCAGTGGCCAAGAGTATCTTCAGCTGTCGGCCTCCTCTTCCCAAGCAGCAGCAATTACGTTGGCATAGTTAAAAGCAGAATCTATTGTTTCTTTATAAAAGATTAGCAGTGTCCCCATTGATTTTCCTATATGCCTGCCATTGCCCTACTTGTAGGTTGATAACTGGATCTATAAATGCAAAAAGCCATTGAAAGGCACCATTGTGTGCTCCTCAGCTTGGAGATGACTCACTTTCAAAACTGAAATGCCAGTAGTTATGTGGTGGTTTCTCAAACCCCAAGAGCATTCTGTTGGAATAGTGTCACTGGAAAAAGTCATGTTAGCTGAAGGGAGAAGCTGAAATTTGTCACCTTGCAGCTGCTGCCCAGTTTATTTGCTACCTGCCTGGTGGAACATCGCCTTACCAAGTGTTGTTTCCTTTCTGAAGGATGAGCACTTTGCAAAAACAGCACGTAACAGTCTCTCCCTCGGGGACCCCGTGATCCTTTCTCCTCTCCCAGCGAGGAGAGAGGGGCTGCCACGCTGCACCCCAGCAGCAGCACATGAGCCCTGCTGAATGGGTGCTGAGGCATGTGCAGAGTCAATGGGGATTTACTGCTCCACCCAAAATTAATCTCATCATAATCCAAGGTATTTGTACACCAGTGTGTGGTTTGCTGTAGATAACCAGGGCTACTGTGTCACAGGAGGCTTGTCTGTCAGGCAGGGCACGTAGTGTCTACCACTGCTTTCATGGTTTATCTTACAAATCTATTGTAGCAGTCAGAATGAAGGCAGGGAGATCATAAAAGGTACCAGAGAACAACAAAAATGTTTTAGACCGGTAGGTTTGCAGTGCAAGAGGAAGAGTTGTGGTGCACTTTGTTTTGTTTACTTCCTTGAGTAGTACCACCATGCATACCACAGCAATGGCTTAATCCAAAATAACATCTTTTTTTATGTGTGAGAGGAGGAGGAGAGCTGAGAAAGGAACATGCTGTAAAAACAATGCAAACTGGATATGCAGAAACAAGGGATATTTTTGTTTCTTCTACAAAGTCATTAAGCAAAACAAAATGAAACCTGTTGTAACTAAATTCAACTTGTTCTGAGCCAAGCTGCCTGTTTCCTCCTGCGCCTGCCATATCCAAGCTAGTTCTCCATTTAGCAGCGCAAGGCGCAGCCCTTTCATGTAACAGCAAAATCAGCCCAGGCTTTTCACTGCATTTCACAAAGTTTGAGGAGTGGCACATTATCAGGCGTGGTCACCAACAGAGGTATTTCATCATGAACAGCAAAGAACTCAATGGAAAAACCCCTCGACCATAGAAAACACACCAGCCCCAGCATTTTCCTCATGCCACTGACATTAATTATTCACACAATGACATCGATGCTCCAATATCCCAACCAGACAAGGCCCTTCCTCATTGCCCTTCCCCTGAACTGCTTTTGCTCCAAGAGTGCTGCGGGGCAAAGATCTGTCTCCCAAGGCTTTGAAGTGCTTAGTGCACTGCTGGAATCATGTGAAAGCATCGTAAAATACACACAAGCAAGTATCTACGTAGATTATTATTATTACTAAGGCTGTTGCTGCATTTGTTGGTTATTTTACCATGCAGCAGCTATCTCGCTCTGATTTATTATAAGCCCATGATAGGTTTATACAGATACAAAGGTAATCTAGCAAATGCGAGTGATTAAGAATTTCCCCTCCTAATATAATCCGCGAGCAGTAAAATAGAAAGTGCGTCATTTTCAGGGCCGGGTCTCGGAGAGCAATTGGAGCTGATGGGAAAAGCTATCCAGAGGCACAACCTACAGGTACAAGCTGATACTGCACCTCGGCCTGAGGGCACCAGCGTGGCTCACGCCTACGGAAAAGCAGTTCGTCCAGCAGGGTGAAGTCCTCCCGACAGGATAAAAACGGCTATGGATGAGAAAGGGATACAAGCTCCACAGCTCCCCATGCACAGCATCCAAGCGTTCCCCTTCCAGAGCAAGGGCCTGCGCTTACCCCTTCTGGGCAAGGGGATGGAAGAGGATTTCCAAACCTGACAGGAACACAAGCACTGGGTACTGAGTAACAGGTGAATGAAGGCTGGATCATCATATGATCCAACCGCTTTACCTCGAAGTTCTTCTATCCTTGGAGCAAATTAGTCACTGTAATTTGTAATATCACCTCCTTCTCCAACAAGTCAGGAAGACTTGGAGTCCATGAAAGCATTATTTATACCAGATACAGAAAGGAGAAATGGCAAAAGGAAGGGTGGGTTGCCTCCAGGGAAGGCTCTTTCTCTTCAGGGAGCTTCCTGAGTAGCTGTGAATGCAGCCTGCTCACCCTGCTGGCTACCTCTTCTGCCTCCATCCCCTTTCCTGCAGCGATTTCACAGGGAGATAGTCCAAACTCCATATTTCTGCATCTCCAGGAGATTACTTTTATCACCAGGCAATGTTTTTTTCCAGTCTCACCGACATACCCGGGGCCAGTGAGCTCAGGCATAATCCCAGCAGGCTGCTACAGCCAGGGAATGGGATCTAGAGGGCACTCATCACAGGCAGGGCTATGCTGGTACCAGGTTGTCAGGGTTATCCAAATCATGGATGGAGGAAGAAGAGGAGAGCCCTGGCTGCTAATGCTCAGTCAGCTGTGCCCCCTTGGTGGTCATACATCAGAAGGAAGGGGTCTTGTCATTCCTCCTCCCCAGGCAGCTCTGTCTCCATCAGGCTCGTGACTCCCAAATATATGAACGTTGCAATTTGTGTCTTGAAAAATGCAGGTGTTCAGCCACTCCAGAACTTATGAACAAGGTTTGTCTCTGGGCTGACACCTCTAAAAAAGGCCTGGCTTTCAGCTGCACAGCAATTTTTCTAAATTGGCTCCACTTGAATGGATTCAAATGGGGCGGCCAACCACCACCTACAACTCTTCAAAATATCAGTCTTCATAGATGCCCCGTGAAGGCCAGATACAATTTAAAGACCTTTACTGCTCCCAGGTAATTCAGTCACGCTGTTAACTGCAGCAGGTCTGTGTGTGGAAATCGTCTGGAATAACTATTTCCGAATCACTGCAGACATTTTGTTCACGGATAAAGGGAGTATTATTTCTTTGAATTTTTTTTCTTCTTTTTTTAATTCTTTTTTTTGGGTGGAAAGTCATATGGAGGCAATCATCACATGGGCATCTGGGAGAGATTCCAGAGCAGAATCAAAGAACAGGTTTTTTTTCTCTCTGTGTTGCTACTCCGGTAATTTTCTTCATGTGGAAAAATCCCAACAACGGTCAAGCTCACAGTGTTGTTTACCTCTCTCAGGGCATGGAGAGGTGTCTTATACAACCTACTTTAGGTGTTAGCTGTTTCAGCTACATGATGAAGTCATCTTGGTAGGCACACAGATCTGGTAGAGGTTTCCAAAAGCACTGCAATCTGCTGCGGGAGCACTCCTGGCCAGGCAATCTCCCTGAATTCTGCAGGTCCCTCCTTAGCAGCTCACGTATCACTGCTCGTGTTTTCAAAAGTGAAAACAAAGAGACATACCATGGCAAAAAAGTTAATTTAGATTATAAAAAGACAGGAATGCTGTCTCTTTATAAAGTGTGTAGCCATGTATTTCCTTTGCACTCTCCCTGCAAGCCAGCAGGGTGTGCCTGTAGACCAGCTTTCCTACACACAACTCATTTCTTGCCTTAAATGATGCAAACTCTCCTCTTTATGCATCATAGCTTTCTTAAAAAAAAAAAAAAAAAAAAGAGGCCATGGCCCAATTAAACTAACAAGAACAGATCATCCTTGCTGATGCTACACCACCTTTCTGTAGTTTCTCACTAAAATACAACAAAACCTCAGCAATACATAAAACGAGCAGTAGGCTGAGAATCAGAATCACCTCCGGTTTTCTAATAAACAAAAAACACTCTCAAACTCCTTTTTACGCTGCCTGCTCTTAGGTGGATCATCTTGGCAGCCTTCCCAGCAGCACCTCTGAAACCAGGTTTCCTGGGCAGGCACACAAGGGCCCAGCAGCTCCTTCCTCCCTCCAGCACCATGGAACACAGAGAGTTCTCCAGCTCACAGGGCTGGGAAAGGACCGTGTCCCTCGGGAAATGCCACACCAGCGGCACAGCCAAAGCTGCCTCCAAGAGCTGGATGCAAACCCTGAACTGCAGAACACCGAAAGCTCCAGCTACGTGGAATAATGCTGTTAGAGCACCAGGCAGTTTAGTTCACGCACTAGGAACTGAGCTGTGCAAAAACACATGAGAAACAGCAGTTTAAGACATTTAAAAGCCTAAAAGGAATGCCTGGTTTTTCCCTGTCGCTGCTACACGTTGCAATGTTGTGCACATCACTCTGTGAATTCACCTCCACTGACCCAAAAGAGCTACAGCTGGCACTTGATCTATTTTTGACACTAATGCAAAAAAGCTGTCCTGGATCACTAGTGAGTACCATCTGCTCTTTGCAACTGAAATGCCATCAATTCACACACCAGGGCCAGGAGCTTCAAAAATAGCTAGTCTGAAGTGAGCTGCCTTGATCTCTATTTAGGCACCTGACTGACTTTCAGGGAGAGCTGGGCCTGCTGCAGCTCCCATTAACCTGAATTTGGAACTCCTTGCCATTTCAGCCTCAGCAGTGTCCTCTGGGTTTCTCCAGCCTGAGACAAGAAAAAAGGGACTGGTTTGTACCAAATGCTGATTTAGCAGTCTCTCAGACGAGTGAGATTCTCCAAAGCATCCAAAGTCTGAAGTGACCAGATTGCTACTTACTTTCAATTTCTTAAGCCAGAACTACCTTTTAACTCAGTAACCTTTTTATTTTCAAAGAATTTAGAATGATAATTTTCACCTTACAGGAATAATAAAATATAAACTCCAATTTTTAGTGTTTACAAGGTGGAAAACAGCTTGCAGAAGTGATGGGATTGCTATGCTGAAGTTGTAGCTACAATCCATTGCACCCTATTTACATAAAGGACTTCCAGGAACGTCCTTGTTCCTACCACACTGACATACTATATTCATTTTCTTCTGAAGGGGACCAGAGGAACACAGTTTCATACCTACTGTGTAGGTCCAGGAAGACATTTCCATACTAGTGGAGATCCAGCATTTATACAATGCAACATAAAAATCCTGAAAGCTCTAAAAGATGTTTTCACTGTATTAGTGACGATCATTTTGATGTGAAACCTGCTTTAATGAATACCTGACAACTAAACCTCTTAAAGGAATGATTTCACTTGACATGAATGCATTCAGCTACTGTTTGTTGAATGATATTCTTCTTAAACAGCCAGCCAAAGAATATAGTGGCACTGTAAATCAGGGGTTCACAACCTTAGCAGCACTCAGGGCCACATTTGAAACCTGCCAGTGCTCTCAGGATGATGATGGATTTCAGGATAAGCTCAGGGGGATTTACATAAGCAGAGAGAGGCCTTCAGGAAGTCAGTGTTTGCTCTGTAGCCAGGGAGCAGTCCTCACCACAAACATTATCAAGTACTGCACACAGAATATCTCTTTTTCAGCCAGCATGTTTACTTTTTCCTCATAAAATGTGGCCCGATGTAATGCCAGCCTCTGTGGGTCAGGCACTCACTGCTTTCACGTCATTGTACTGGTTCACATTCAGAGCGGCTTCTGTTGCCACTGAAATAATTCCAAGTTTAATTAGTTTAGGGATGGGGCTTTTTGAAAGCCCATTTTCTGCAGAATCAAAAAAAAAAAAAAAGAAAAAAAATCAAACACCTAAAGAGATACATCCTGTACTCATAAGCGCCCCAGGAAAGTACTTCCCAACCTGCCAAAATGAGTCAGGGTGCTGAGAATACCAACCAGGAGCACCAATAAACCCCGCAGAGGAAGGGTGTAAGAGATGAGTGCTTTTTGGAAAAATAAAAAGGCACGAGCAGATCTCGTTTCCAGACGGCAGCCGTGCCTCTTCTTACCAGCAGGTGTCACATGGAAATAAGTTGTCATTTCAGCTGACACGGCATCCCCTGCCCGGGGCAACAAGCCTGGCCCCAAATCAAGGTGCCTGGGGAACATGGTCCTGGCCAGGAGATAAATGGAGTTGTCCTCCACCTGGACAAGGACCAGAATCACCCACAGATACCTTACATCCCACATAGAGGACCTGGCTAGTGTTTCAGGAGCCACCTCTCACTGGCCACTTCTCTAACAGGACACACAACCCTCACACAGGGCAAGGATGCCTGACAACCGACCCGTAGCTGCTTCCTTAGGGGCACTAACTGTACCGATGCTTCATAACTTTTTTTTTCAGGAAATATTGCTATTTTGTGCCACTTCAGCCTGCATTGCTCTTTCCACGAGGTCAGAGCTAGGCCCTCCAGGCTCCCAGAGGCAGACTGCCCAGCCCAGTGTAAATACACAGATGGGGGATTTTATCAGGATGTGCAAGAGCAAGGCTTTGAGTGGTTTTTCTTTTCAGAAGCATTGAGATTCCCATAGCGTCCCCTTCCAAGATGTGAGTTGTGAACGCTAAGTAAAAAAACACCGGCAAATTACAATTTTTCATCTCACAGCAATTTCAGAGCTTGAGGTAAACACTATATAGGTCATTTTCTAAAACACTTCAACAACTGCTTTCACTCAGTGGGATCCTCTGGAGCCTAAATCTCTTCTCAATTAGCTCACAAGAAACACTGTGGGCTTCAGCAATGTTGCACAGCAGCTGCACTAATCAGCCCATCACTATCAGTGCATCATCTCCTAGAGGGAAAATGTCCTGGAACCTCCAGGAACTCACCCAAACCTCTACACCACTGGCACTGCAGACTCCCCTGCTCCTGAGGATTTTGCAAAGGGAGCCTGCAAAAGGAGTCTCTGGGTGACCCATGAGCTGGGGAACCGTCAGTTGGACAGCAGCCCCAGGATAACAGGAATTGCACCCTGGGTAAGTGCCTTTGGCCGTGCTGGCCCACTGGTAAGAGGGAGTGACAACCATTGCTTTGCCCAAAAGGAGAGGCCTGAGCTTCAGGTCTGTCACACCCAGAAAGGAGACATCACCTGGGGGAATCCTCCACATAAGCAGCTGCTGGGCCACAAAGCCTCAGCTGCTGAGTGACTAGCAGTGGAGCAAATCAAAGCAATTATAACTATTCAATATAAACATTGATTAGTATGGTTCATAAAGTCAGGAGTCATGCCGTGTTCTCTTGCTTTGGTTTTGCTCCTAAATGCTGCCATGAACGTGGGTGTCTTTTCCAGAATCCATACAGCCTTGTATTTTGTTCCCCTCCTGGAACAAATACGAAGGGGAGGATGGATGCTTCAGAGAAACCCATTTTCAACAGCCCTGTGAAAGTGTGGGAGTACAAATGTCTGACATCCCCCTGCATAGTTTCAAATATCCTCAGGCCCATCTCCTGCTTACAGGCTCCACCAGCCTATGCTAACCTGGAATACCTGGAAATAGAGATGAGTCATTTGTAAGGACTGGTGGCTAATGTTGCTTCCATCACCATTCTTTGTGCAAGAGACTTCCATTAAATTTTAAAAGACCATGAAAAGCATGAGTTTTACAGAAATTAAATGCTTCAGCAAGGGTTTAAAATTAAAGAATAAAATAATAGGGTGACCAACACAGTCCCTACATCTGGGGGATGCTCAGGAAAGCAAAACATAAGACATTTGCTTTACTGGCTTTGAGCAAACAGCTCAGCTTGAGTAGCACAACTGGCACAGAAACACATGTGGCCCTAGCACTGCTCCACAGCACCGAGATTGAAATGACCCACACTCATTCTTGCCAGAAAATAAGCACGCTCACAACTGAAGTCATAATCTCAGGATGGAGCTGCTCTGTCAGGGATGCAGGACAGCATTTCCCATGCACACATGCAGCAGGGAGAGAAGTAGACCAAAAACACACAGAAAGAAGTGCTTGCGTGGCCTGAGTGCTGCATGGCCCCATCATTCCCATCACCTCGCCATCCCTCTACTTCCCCCCAAACTGTTTCCAGTTTTCACTTTCCAGTCCTCCTCCATCCTGGAGCTCTGGGAGGCTCATGGCAGGGGATGTGTCCTCCTGCACTTCTGCTACAGTGCCTACAGGCAGCAAGCAAACACCCAGCTGTTCCCATCTCCCTCTCCAGAGCATAGCTGGCTCTGGCACCCCAACATCTACCAATGTTCAAGTAGGGAGAAAATACAAAAGTTATTTAAATAAATAAATTCACTCTGTAAATGCTGCATGTGGCCAAACCGGATCTCCCAAGGCACACGGAGCTGCTCCTTAGCTGGTACAAAGTGTATCAGCAAAGGATATTTGCTCAGAGATTACAGCCTTGGGGAGCAAAAGCCAAGCCTTGTGACAAGGCAGAGATAAAAGAAACTGGAACTGTGAAAAATAGAAGGGGGGGGGAAGGAAAAATCAGAAGAAAATTAAATGTCATCTTTCAACTGCACATAAATGGGCATTGAACAGAGGCTGATGTTACACCAAACACCAAAGCACGTGGTGCCTCAGAACTGCCCCTCTGTACTCTGACATATTTTTGCAGTGGCTGAATATTGTGATTTTTTCATCAAGTGCAGCACGATCATTGAAGGACCTGGCATTTCCCGGGGCCTGAAGGACCCCTCTCCTCTTACTCAGAGGGTGAGGGGTGGGAAAGGGGGCAGAGAAAGGCCCAGCTGGGCCAGGGCAGCACAGCTGCCCTTGGTCTGAAGGCAGGGCAGCAAGGCTGGCTCACCCTGGGAAAATGCTGCATCGGATGAACTCCATCCAGTCATCCTTATGAATTGCCACTGGAAAGGCACTGGGAAGAGCACAGTTGTGGTTTGCTCCTCAAATTTTCCTTCTCTTGCAGAAGGACCGGACTACAAGCACAGAGATCACGATTTTCTCCAGAACAGTCTTTCCTGACCAAAGTCAAAACTGCCAGAAACATGTCCCTGGCTGCTGCATATAAAATGACTTACCCCTTTCTCCATTACAGGTGGGGAACTGCCATCATTAAAAAACTGTTTTTTAATATATTTACACAAAAAGGAGTGTTATTCTAATGGTTTTATCCTCTTCACACTCAGTGTCTGCTGTGAGCCCAGCGCAGCAGCAGCCAAATTGCTTGGTTGTGTCAGAGCTCTGGTGGGGCAGGGACAGTGACTGGCAGGAATGAATTATCCCCGTGCATCCATGGCATATATCTCATCCTGTTTCTTCCCTTCTTCATCTCAGTGCTCCTTTCAACAGAAAACTTTCAAGTTGGAGTTGTTTGGTTTTTCCCTAGCCCAAAGCCCCTTTGCCTGTGGGGCATGGGTTGTGAAGGGTGCTCAGAGTTCTGCCACCACCAGGTCCTGCTGCAGCTACCAACAGGAGGGCACCAGGGAAGCCCCAGCAGGAGACCTTTAGATCCAGGAAAAGAGATGAGAGAGATGGTTTGGTATCAATGATTCCCAAAACATTAAAAGTTCAACAACAATTCAGTTATGACGTTAGCAGAAGTAGCGTAAAAATAACACTTGTTATGCTCCTGCCTGGAATCCCACCGCCAGGAAAACGAAAGCCAAGAGAGGTGCTCGTCCAGCTGGGTTGTGGGACCCAGTACTAAGGGGGAACAAAGTTTTAAATATCTCAGGGACCACGGCACCATCCCCTGAAGCACCTGGATAGATCCACAAGCTGGTTGACATCTTGACTGAACCACAGAGAGTATGAGGTGACAAACAAGCATGGCAAGAGGCTGCCATTCACTGCCATCCCCAGGGGACAAGGGGAATAGCAAGAAAAATTTGTTTTGATTTTTAAGTGCTTCAAGAGGCTTCAAAAAAAATAAAAGAAAAAATAAAAAAAGGACGATGGAGTGATGCAGGAGTGGAGAAGCAGCAACAGCAGCGTGTGAAGGTGTGGCAGGGCAGGAGGATGAGTCAGTGTGAGTGGGCTGGGGCGAGGGCCATGAGCAGGACTGGGGGAGTGGGGATGTGGGCAGGCGTGGAGCTCCTGCTCGGGGTCCTTGTAGAACGCATGGGCTCCGAGTGCCACAGGGAAAAACAAAAACCACCAAAGACCTGATTTTACACAAAACGAGAAAGCAGAAAACTGATGGTTAATGGCTCCAGACTCTCTCCTGCATCCTGCACATCCAGCAGCTTCGCAGTCACCTGATCCTGGTTTTAAGACTAAAATGCTTCTCCCACGAGATATGAAGCCCTCCTGCTGGGTGCATAGCCACCACACCCCAGCCTGCTGGGCAAAGCTTTGGGAAGCAGCCCTGGCTCCAGGAGAACTTTCAAGCAGGAGGGGCTCAAGGCACCCAGCCCGCAGCCCCCTTGAAACAGCTTTCCATATTGAGTGATCATCGTAATTAAACCAGAGCCAAGTGTCATGGCAGAGTAGTAGCTAAATTACAGGGCTAGGAGGTGGGTAAAGGAGGGGGTCTGACTGCCTGGCAATCAAAGAGGGCAAAGGAAACCCGAGCTCCGACACACTGTAATTGCACCCCAATCTGAGAACAGGGAGGAATAGAAATTTGCCTCCAAAAATACCATGTTGCAATTAAATTTCTTTCCCTTTCTAATCCATAATTTGAAATATAAGTATTTTAAATTATGATGGGTAATACCTCTGTAGACCACAGAGAGTTGTAAATTAAAAACTACCTAATAGGCAAACCTAAGCTATCTCCAGTAAATTATATTCCATGAGACTGCTTGCAGGCAATGTCCCAGGAAGTGCAGCAAGTAAGGTGAACACCAGGCTGGCTGGAACTGACAGAGTTTCATCTCACCTTTGTACAGTACCTCACCTCTGTACAGGACATCCACACCCAGCCTCGAAGTCTCCCAGCTCATTACCAGGTGCCTTTCCTCCCTGCTGGCAGGGATAACCAGCTGTGAAGGTACCACACCAGGCAGCTGTTTCAGTATGACCTTGTGCAGCCACAGAAAGCAAATTGTTGCACCCATGGCTTGGTGTAGTCTTGGAGTAGTTTCTGAGCTTTAGAAACCAGGTGAGGTTTGGGCACTGGAGCTGACGGTGGCCATGCTCAGCTCTGAGAGCAGAGACAGGGCTGCTCATACATGCTGGGAAATGCTGCAACTGCGTGGGCAGAGTATGCTACAGTGGACACATTTAGAAGCACTTACACTGACTTTTAAAATTACATTAATTTTACACATCTACTACTTCAAGAGGTTGGGTTTTCTTGGGGTGTGTTTTTTTAATTATTCAAAATAACACCCTTTCTCCCTGCTAAAATTTGTTCTGCATATCAATCAGAGTGAAGAGCAATCCTTTAGACCCTTCTCTGTGCACAACACCTCAAAAAAAAAAAAAAAATCAATAAATTATAAAGCCCTCTTTCAAAAGCCATCTGTGTGGAGAAGGAAATCCCCAGTATACATGTCTTCTGGCAGGGCCACTTTATCAAAATACCACTAAAAATACTCACGGTTTCCACCAGAAGTTAAGAGGTTTTCTGAAGCCTACAGGCAATCCTGAACTGGCAGACCTGGAAACGTGCAGGGGCCCATTTGTAGGACCTGGGATGACATCTCTTCTGGGAGCTGTGCTTCAGCACACAACATCCTCATGGCACATGAGATGCCTGAGCCACTTGCACTTGCTGGCAGCAAATCTAATTACAATTCATCATTAAAAGCGGCAGGAAAACACATAGGGAATTATTTATCTCTCATCTTGTAACAGAATGGCAAAGCTGGTCTTGGAGAACGACTTTTAAAATTTTTTCTCCTCAAAACACGTAAAAATTAGTAACAGACTCAAGTAAATTAATACTATGAATTAAGTCAGCAGTGCTGCTGCATAGAAGTGAAGCTTGAACATCAAAAGCCTAGATATCAGCCCAAAGCAGGTGTCATTCCACTGATCCCTTGCCCAGGTCACACGAGGAGGTTTAGCTGGTTATGCAGGTTTGTGGCCACAAGATTTGAGTTTCCTGCATCCCTTACCAAACGAGGGCTTTATTGATTTATTTATTTTAATCAGGTTTCTCTCGTGTCATGCACACTCATCAAATCTGATTGGCAGGGCATGAAAAATAGCAATACCTAAAAATAGCAGCGAGGAAGAGTCTCATTCCACTTCCACCCTCCTCCCAAAAATCTGCCACACGGGGCTGCAGCGAGGTGTGTTCCCCCGGGATGGAGTCGGCCAGACAGTGTAATATGGATGCTGTTCCCGTTGCAGGGGCACCGAGGCCAACAGCAAAGGAGCCAAACCGAGGTCCCTTGGACGCGCTTGGTTGCAAGGGATTTGCATTGACTGCAAAGGCAGTGGTACAGCCCAAGAGCTTTCTGGGCTGGAGTACCGGGGTCATGTCTCAAGTGGGATCCAGCACCAGTCCCTAGAAGCGATAGCGATGGGCAACGTAAAAAAATCCCCACCAGCTCTAGCTTTTCTGTGAGCTCTGGGCATGATCCTAGTCCCACAGAAGTGCGTGGGCGTTTTGCAACTATTCCCAGTAAATGTAGATCTGTTCTCCTCTCCTTGTTCCCTTACTGTCTCTGCTTGGCATTCCTTCCTCTCTTCAGCTCTCCTTCCCTCTGCCGGGGTCACTGCCTGCAGCCCCAGCCAGGGATTCACCACCCATCCTGTGCCCTCCCGGAGGTGTGCAGAGCAGCTGGAAACCAGCCCATTTCCAACCAGTAACTACCCGAGTTACCGCCCACATCAGCAGGGATAACTGGCTCCAGGAGCACGGCATCCAACGGGAAACGCCCGCCGGCCCCCGAGCTGCCGGGAAGGAGCTAGCTGGGAAACGCTGCGTTTGCAACCTGCGCCTTTAAATTCATTTTACTATTACAGTCATTTCACTAACTACTTAATTGCAGCCATCTCTCTGCAGCGTCTGTCTCGGTCCGACACCCACAGCTGCAGCCGCCCACGCCGCCACCCACGCCGGCCCACGCTCTGACTCATGCTCCGAGCCGTGCTCGAAAAGCCCCGCTCCCCGCCGAACGCTCCCTTCAAATGTGTGCTGCTACTTTGATCTATTTCCATAGATTCCTGTGAGTCATCTGATCCGTCTCTGATCTAAACCCAGTAGACTAGAGCCTACATGTATGGTGTTTTGCATGAATTTGACTTGCACAGAGGGCTGACCCTGCTGAAATGCACAGGCATGCGAGAGCACAGAATTCCTGGGAACTTCTTTCAGGAGGGAATTGCTTACTTATCCAAAAATAAGAGCAATTATTTCCTATTGAAAAGTCCAATTGTGCTCTAAAAAATTACATTTATATGTATATGTAGTGGGGACAGCATTATTCTGGGATATAAGGCCACAGTGATGCTCAGAACCCCTTTCCACCAACCCCCTTCACAGCCTTTTCCCACCTCCACCAGCTTGTTACCCTCTCCTCACTTTGCAGATGGCAGCATGGTGGTGCCAAACCTCGGGGTGCACTTCGGCAGGAGCGGGAGCCAGCCTCCCCCTGGCAGCACCGTAATGGAGGCAGCGGGGATGATCCGTCCCGGGCACCTCGAGGCAGTGCAGTTTGACTGCTGTCACAGGGGAAGGCAGTAAAGACACCCAGGCTACCACCCAGGCTTCATGCCTACTATCTGGCACATTTGTGGTCCCTTGTTATCCCAAACCCCGAGAGCTGTGCCCCAAGGATACCCAAATTCTTCCCAAGTGGGTATTTTCTCCTGGTGATCTATCCAGCACTTGTAGGTGGATCCACAAAAGCCATGGGGGAACATTTCTAAGCCTGCCATCTCTTCAGGCCATGATGTGGTTTGTGGAGGATGCTGTCATGGCTAAGTGTGGATTGCCAGAGATGCTCATTCCCAGCTGGAGGCTGTTGGCCAGGTCGTGCCAGCCTGCACCGGAGCTACCCCTGCCTCCCACAGCCGGCACCACCGGCTGTGCCTGCACTCGACCTTGCACATGTACCTTCCTCAAACACTGCCGCTGCAGCCACCAGCATTATTCCCATTCCACAGCCTCCCTGGGCACGGCAGGCAGGCAGCACTCCTTCCTGAACGCTTCACAGGCAAGTAGCAGATGGTGCCTGTCACTAAAAGCAAATAAATGCTTTGGTGCCCTGATTTATCTGCGCAAACACCACCTGAATTATCAAGGACAGGAGGCCCTGTTGGAAACGCCTTTCTTGGTGGATTTGCACTCGTTGGTAACAAGCTCCAAGCACACAGAGTTCACACTTCACAGGGTGTATATCACTAATGGCTTATCTAGGTTTGCACAGATGCATTTGAAACACAATTTAAAAAAAAAAAAAAGGAAAGAAAAAAGAGAGAAGCCAGATGGGTTTCATGAAGTTATCACAAGGATCATTCCAAGACATGCCTAAAATGCTAAATATTAAGGAAAAAAAAAATAAAGATGTGAAACTTGAAGCCTACACCTGAGCTTCCTGAAGTCAATGGCAAAGCTCCTGTCACCTCCCTGTGAGAAGAGAGCTGCAGGCATGCAATTAGAGATGGGAAACCCAGGGCCAAATTGCTTCCCTTTACTCCCTGGGTATAAAACCAATTAACTCCCTTCTGCACAGCAGATGAATAACAGAAAGCCGAATCTTCAAAGCTTCTCAGTGGCTGGTGTTTGGGTTCACCCTTTTATATTCCCCATCCATCCTCCTAATGGATCTCAGCACTACCATCATGCCTGGCTCCAGGGGAGAGGGGGGAACCTGTGGCCATCCATCTCCCCCTGCAAAGTGCAGCGGACTTGTAAAGGAGCTCTGGCAGCCAGAGGTTTATTTAAACCAAGCCGGTGGAGCCGGGCGCTCCCTGCACCGTGCGCAGCTGGTCTCAGCTCTCCCTGGGAGTGCTGCGTCTTCCAGCTATTCCTCCTGGTGAGCGCTGCAGGGTGTGGCACGGGGAATGCTCCGCCGGCCTGGAGGGGGGCTGCTTCTTATTGTAACATCTTGGACTAGTGAAGCATGAATCTCAATCCGGTAATTTGTCACAGGAATAACATTTCCATCAAGAGGGTGACCAGCCCTTACTGCAAAATGCAGCTGTGCCCCATTCCTGGACACCCCAAAAAGTGCCAAAAATAGCCCAAGTGTTCCAGGGAGCATGGCAAGGATCGCCAGCCAGGGGTAACACTCCCTGGGTGTTTTTTCTGGGAAACCTACAATTATGTAGCACTTCAGTACTGAACAACCCCTTCTCCCTTTTTTCCCCTGGTTGTTTTCTTTCATTTTCTTTCATTTTGTTTTTGTTTGTTTTCAGGAGAACTGGGGGAGGAGGAAGAGAAAGGGGTAGAAAAAACATTGTGTGATTTGATTTGAATTGCATTGCACTTTCCCTGTGCTTTTTTTATGCTCGGTGGGAATGATGCATGCAAGTCTGGGAAAACAGCATATTTCACCAGCCTGGAAAATATTGCCTTGGGCCTAACCCAAATTTTCACCAGTTTCACTGGAAGTTGAATAACGGTTTTTGCATAGCTGGAGCGGCAACCTGTGATACCCAGAGTTCTAAGAAAATAGATATTATATGGTAACTCAAGCCTCAACAGTGTCAAATATTTTTATGGTGTTGATGGCCATCAGCAGTACTGAGCAGCATCCTCAGAAAGCAGCACTCAGCCCTTGCCAATCCCTTGCAGCGCTTCCGAGTAGGAAGCAGCAAGGCAATCAAGTCACAAGAGGGAGAATTTCTGTTTTCCAGGTCCGTAAAGGATATGCAATATATAAACAGAATCAAAACGAATCACAAAACCACATGGAAACTGCCTGATTTCCCCTAATATTCCTAACGCATCAGCTCTAAATGATATACCCCAGAAGAGCTGCAGTTAAAATATGGTTGTTTATTCAGTTATTTCCATACACATCTTATTTACTTAGAATCAAGACAAATACTACTCGCATGCCTGCTCTGCTGGCATTAATCATCTCTTGCATCCTAGGCTGCTGGGGATGCAGGAGGTGGGAGGAACATGACAGCCATGTGTGTGGGCAGGCACAGAGGTGGATGTTTGCCTGCTGGAGCAGAGGTTGGGAGCAAGCCAGGGTGAACGTTCAAATTCAGAGCCTTCCCAGGGTCTTGCACAACACTCCGTGTTTATTTAGTACTTTTTTGGCTTAAATATCCTTTCTTTGCAAATTTTATTTGCGATCAAGGGGCATGTTGTTGGGGTTTGCTGCTTTGGGATAAGGTGGGGTATTTGCTTCCCTTTGGTGGAGGCTCACACCTCTGTGGCCTTTGAACACGGATTTTCAGCCTTGCCTCTCTGCTGCATCTTGGCACTCAGCCGCTCTCCCCACGAGCCATCCCTCCCCATTCAGAGCTGCTGAAAGCACCTTGTGTGCGAATGGGGGAACATTTGTTCCCGCTCGCTCGGGCACAGGGAGGGAGCTGTGTGACGCTGGTACAGGGCGCAGAAGCCCCACCGGCGTAGCCATTCCCAGCGCGGGTGCCAAGGCGCGGGCGCTGCTGGCTCCGCTCGCAGCAGGAATTGGACCCATTCACAGGAGCAAAGCCACACCGGTTGGGAAGCCCCAGGCTGAACAGCCCCGGCTCAGCTCTGCAGAGGGGAGGCAGCCCACGGACACCCGACACAGGGATGGGGGTTACGGCCGTCCTCCCACCACCAGCTCTCTGCAGCTCCCCAGCCGCTGACTCCTTAACCAACACAAACCCTTTTTGAAACATTTATTTAGCTTAAGAAAATGCTCAGTTCACTTGGAATGCGGTCCTACTCTGTTTAATTAAAAATCAATTAATCCCGGATTTAAACAAACAAAGGCAAAAGAAAGGCTTTTGCACCAACTCTAGTAAACCTGATTAGAGCAAGCCTGATCAAACACTCCCAGGTTAAACACCTCAATCCATCTGGGCACAGCCACACTCACAGTCAGTGCTTTAGGTTAAACCCCACTGGCAGTGTACACTCTTTGGGGTATTAACCGTATATTTAATGTCTGAATGTCCCCTTTTATTCACCTTGCAATTATAGAATCAATTCGTTTGAAAAAGATTTGCAGTCACTGAGTCCAGCCATAAGCCTAACACTGCCATGTCCACCACGAAACCATGTCCCTAAGTGCCACATACCTTTTTATTTCCCACCTACTTACAACAGCAAGGAAACCTGTAACATCTGCTGTTGGTGTGGTTCATGACCCAGGTGTGCCCACAATGGATTAGGTGACTTTGCAGCTTGGACAGCAGAACAACTCCATTTTTTGGGAGCCCTCTGCCACGAACAGAGCCTGAGTTGGCATTACAGGAGTGCTGATGTCCTACTGACCTGAAGATCAGCCTTGCACAGACAAATCTCATGCAAACACCAAAGCAAAAGCCAGTGTCACCCACCTTTACCTTCTGCTACCAACTTCCAGTGACCACAAGGCAGGCTTTAATCTCACCAAAGCCTGAGGCACTGTGGTAACCTCCATCCTCTTACATCCTCCCTTCTCCATCCTTTCCAAGGAAAGTCCTCAGCAGATCAAAGAAGAAAACAGGTAAAAATGTAGCATCTGCTTAAATATGATTTCTGCCTTCTTTTTAGAAGAGAAATTTTAGTAAAGACCCTGAGGCAGGAGCCCAAGGAGGGACAGGCTGCATCCCAGCCTGCCCAGAGGAAATGTAATCAGCACAGTCCCTGGGGAACAGGGGCCAGCTGCTGCCCCTCTCCCAGCTGCACCAGGACCACCACTTTGATTTCAGCTGGGGAGCTAAATGTAAAAAAGAAAAAGGTAAAAATTCACTATATTTTGGTTCCTTTCACCAAGGACCAAGAGGGTGGTGTGGGAATGGCAAATGGGAATTCAAGGTGATCTGCAGAGCAAAAAGGACCTCATGCCTTTTCTTCTTTCTTTGAAATGCATATGAAAAGTAGCTTTAAAGGATATTTCTTCTGTCTTCTCTTTAACAATGGAAAGAAAAACATAAACTTGGCATTTTTGCCCTCAACTACAAAGGCTGTGAATTTATTTTGGGAGAAAGCAAAATGGCATCTCAGAACCTAACACATTCAAGACTCCGAGCGCTCCAAAAATAAAGCTGAGCATCACAAGGCAGACAGCCCTGTCAGCAGGGATCTGTGTGGGGATCGCCTGCCCCTGTCAGAGCAGATTTCGTGAGGCTTGATAGCAAAGGCATCTGGTGAGGGCTCTGCTGTCTAATCCTCAAAGCACACCTGATATTGCAGGAAGAAATCTTGGATGTACTCAATAGTCACACTGTCAGGCTGGGGCTCCATTTAGCACCAGGAGCTGTTTCTAGAGGGCTTGAGAAAAAGTGAGGGAGTGGGAAAGGAGGAAGAAAAAGGGAATAAAATACAGGACGACACTTACATAGATGTAATGGCTAAAAAATGGCTTATTTTCTACCTGTAGAAACATTCCTGTTGAAAAATATTGTATTAGTTGTCTCCCAGTATCGGAGGCTCTGTAGGATACCTTGATCTTATACAAAGCACAAGGCAAACATGGTCCCTACAGTGGAAAATTGGTGGGGTTTTGTTCCAGCAATGGGAACGGATCATTTCTGGAATTAGTACTCAAAGTCATTACAATGGTATATTAGGCTTTAAAATATGCATTGGGTTTTCCTGAGCAAATCAGCATTTACATGATGAGAGCACAGGGGGAAATCCTCTAGACACCACAGAGGAATTTGCTGATTTGTCATTACTGAGCTTTGATAGATGCTCCTTGATGTGTTTCCTGCACTCCTGAAGTTGCCTTTGTTGTACAGGGACTGGGTGTGCACCAAGCCCCAGGAGTGATGCATTGTAGCAGGCAGCCCCGGCAAAGAGCTGTCACTCTCGCAGGTAAGAGTCCGAGCATCCTGTTCCCTCCTCCTCCTCACAGCCCAGCCGTCAGCACGACATCACTACACGTGCCAGAAATACAGAGACAAGGGTTTCCTCTGCATCCCAGTAGGAGGATGACCCGCGGAGCACCCTGACCCTCACGTTTTACTCCCTTTGCACTGCTGAAGAAAAGGAGAGCATTTTGGGGATGCAGAGCCTGGCTCTGCCACAGCAGCTGGCTCACAAACCAGGCAGTCCTTACTGCAGGGACCCCCTGCATTTTCTCTGTTGAAGTAATTTGTGTAGGAATGATGACACTGTCATTCAGGGTAGATGTTAATAGCGATATCCACACAAAGAGTGTAATTTCAGCTGCTCTGTTCCGGCTGTAGCCCACAAACATCAATGAGCGGGGTGAATAAATATGCACATGTCCCTGTGGGATCACTCCCCTGACTTGCTTTTCTTCCTAAACCCTGGTGAACTAAAAGCTAACAGTCACCTCCACTGCAACTCGGTATTTAGGCTTCATGGAAAAACAATAAATCTTTACATTCAGAGAAATGGCCTGGGGTGTTATCCAGCATTCCCTGACCCCAGGCATAGCCTTTGCTCCCATCCCCTTTGCGGTGAGGAGCCCAGGGTTCCCCAGCCAGCCATGCCAAACCTGCCAGGCACTGCACGGGCACCTGGGGCTATCTGTGTTCCTGCTCCGCTTTTCACCTGAGCTGTTCTCTTTGGGAACACTGTAACACCCATTAATTACTACTCTGAGCAGCGTGATGGATTGGGATGGGTTTGGGCTTTGGAGGGGGTGCGGGGACAGCAGTTTGGTGGGATCCAGCTTTCTCCATGCCTGCATCTCTTCCCTTCGCTCAGGCGGAAAACAACAGCTGTGACGAGCGGGGGAGCAGCATCGCCCACTCCCTACTCCCACTCACTCCGGGAAGAAAACAGCCTGCTCTCAGTTCCTCTTCACTTCTGTCGGCTTCCAGCAGCGCCGGGCTGCCAGCGAGGCAAGAAGTCGTGTCAGCAGAGCGGGTGCAACTCTAGAGATAGGGGGAGGTCACTGATGAAACATCTATCTCATTGATCCTTTTCCAGGGACGGGAATTACAGAGTGCCTGAAGCGCTTGTAAATTGTCATTGTTACGGGATTACGTTCACTTATAGTAGCCAGCCATGAGCAGAGACTGTGTGTCAGAGTCAATGATTAGTTATTTATTCCCCTGGATTTCCACAATACTAAGGCGGCACCCATCCAAAAAGCTCTGGGCTCAGTGCCATGATTTAAAACATGTATATCCAAAGTTATCCTCCCCCTGTCAGCCTCACCCCCAGCAACACCCAGCTGCGAGCCTTGGGTGGGGGGGAAAGAGAAGGGGGGAAAAAATAAGGAGAAAAGCAAGAAGCAATCCCCTTGGCCATCCCACCCTTCTCTGGGAAGAGCAGGACCTCCCTCAAGTACTCAGTTACCTAGATTCTCTCCATCTGCAAGTCAGGGCACAGGGCAGCCCCCAAAGCCTGGTGTCAGCTAACAGCACTGCCACAGCCTTACCCTGCAGCCAGGTTTGGCTAGGGCCTCTTCCCATCCCTGCAGGTCACAGGGATGCACGTGGTGAGACCAAGAGCAAGGATCTCTAAATCCTGGTTTGTGAGCAGTTAAACCAGGATGGGAGATCGTCTGCAAGGCGAGGGAGAGCTTTTTCTCAAGCCAGGAAAGGGAACAGTGCCTCTTAATATAGCAAGGGGAGTAATATAAAAAGAGTCTTCCCTATCTCCCACCTCCCATCCCTCCTACAGCCTGACTTATTTTAGTGCCTGGCTACACCCCGGCATGCAGAAAACCATTAGGGTTGCCAAACGCCTGTTTCAGGAGACAATTTACATACACAAAATAATTTAGTTTTTGTTTGCTGCTCCTCACTGGAGCACCTGCGGCTAAGGCTGGCCAGCAACCCTGCTGACAGCTCCTGAAGTTTCAGCAAACTTCGCCTGCTGGTTGGGAGCAGACTGGGCCTCCTGGCCCCAAATCCCAGAAGGCTTCTCTGGTCCTGGCTGTGCCTCCAGGTGGGCTGGTGGCCAGGCTGCAGGGACAAGGGGAAGGGCTGTATCGGGTCCCTGCCCACCCTGGCATCTGCCAGGGGATGAGGGGGGATGTTTAATGGGTCATGGCTGCACAACACCACGGCTGTCAGCAGCACAGGGTCCTTGATTTTGGAGTGAGGACAGCGAGACCCCAGCTGTGGTGGGCTGAGGAAACCTCCCCTCCCACACCAGCTCTCTGTGTCCCAGGGGGAGGCATTAGTCAGAGCCACAAGGTGAGGTCACAAAGTCACCTACTGAGACCACAAGGGCTGTTTACATGCAGCTTTGGAAAAAGCCTGAGCAAGTAAGTGTTTTTGGAAGAAATCCTGCAGCTCCCCCACTTTTCAGTGGTGGTCAGCATCCCCCTCCTAGTCCCAGCAGAGCAAAGCTGTTGTCCTGTCCCCTGGTACAGGGCACATCTGCCAGAGCATCTCTGCATCCCAGGAGGCTGCACACTGAGGACCCCAAACTAATGACAGCTCTTCCTTAATTTTTGGTCAAACTAAGTATTTTCCGTCACAAAGGCACTCACAGCAGAATTCAGTTGTGGTGAAACATGCGTACGGATGAAAGCTGCCACTTTATAAATGAAGGCTTCTCCATTAAAAAAAAAAATCTTGTTTTATGGAATTTCATTCTAATAATATTATTTTTACCTATTAAATTACATGTCAGAAGTAGTTACTCTAACATGTCATATTATGACAAGAATAATAGTTGAAATATTCTCCTTTTACTTGCCATTACAATCACAAAGAGCAGCTGTTATCTAGTGCTGTTCAAGACATCTTTTCTTTGTTCTAGATCAAAGTGGCTCCTGTTTGTGTCCCAGCAAAGTCATCAAACCATTTTGTTACGACATGAACATGAGCCACTTTGATCTAGAAACAAAGGCGAGGGAGGTTAATCAGTATCAAGCCAAACCACTCTTAATTAAAAAATTAAAAATAAAAATAGCTGAAGCTCTTACGTCATGCTATGATGTGTAGGTAATTGTAAGGCATGTAATGCACTGCCTTTACAGGGATGAGACGAAAAGTTGGAATGGCAAAACATCCACACACACTAACCAGATTTTCCTCAAGCATTCTAAAATTTAAAAAAAAAAAAAATTAAAAATACAATAATTAAAAAAATAACAATAATAAAAATATTTCCCAAAATTCCAATTTATGAAGACATGAAAATATTTGGTTTTTCTCTAATTCAGCAGCTACAGATTTTTTTTGGTGACATTTCGTAAGAATCCTGAAATCCAATGAATTTTACATCTCTATCATATGTTGGGTTTATAAAACATCATCTTCAAGTAATGTCTGCTGAAGCCTGATTTGGTTAGCAATGTATTATCACAGAAATTTGCTGAACTCTTTCCGAACCAGGTGATCTCCAAGGACAAAAAAATATCAGATTTAGTGAATCCAGAATATTTCAAAGGCATGTTTCTGTCCCATCAAGAAGGTCCTAGATAAATAATCTAAGATTTTTCTTCAAATTTACAACACATTTACAAATTAAAATAGCAAAATAAATTATCAAAATAAAAATATTTTTGATAAAAATATTTGTGCATTAATTGTATAAGGTTTTTAAAAGGTCAAAAGACATTCATAAATCCTCAATTTCTAGATTAAAAGATTGCAGGTTTAGGGATGAAGTAATATTCCCTTGTTTTTCTCATCAGCTGTACTGGGCACGTCTTTTGCTGAGTAGGGGAAGGAAAAACCCCACCAGCTCCCCTGTGCAGAAGCCTTGCTGGAGGCTGCAGCGGCAGCAGGAGAGGTCTGAAGGACCAGGGGTTTGTGTTCTCCTCTGGTGGTCCTTAATAAACTGTCTCCTGCCCTTCTGCTGCAGAGCATCTCTGCTTTCCCTTTGGTTTGCTGTCCCTCAGCCTTGATCACTGTTTTTATTTTTGCAAACCCGAAGCCGCATGTTTTAAAGGACTGTCTCAGCGCTCCAGCAGATGCACGGCACAACAGCTGGATGTGAGTGCAGCTTGGCATCACAACCATTTGGGGCCTTTTTTTTTCCTTAATTAATGCTCTGCCATATTACAACAAGGAAACAGTTTCTCTTCTTTTATTACCATCCTAGCCCTGAGCCAAGTATTAAATAAGACTTAATTTAATAGTTCATATATTTTCTCCTCTTGCAAGATTATTCAGTAACACAAGGCTCCTGCCCAGCTCCCTTTCTTGCAGGCAGATAGAAATCCTGCTGATGGTGGTGGGAACACCTCAGACACCTAATTTACATGCAAGATGGATTACTGGGTTATGAAAAGTAGAGATCTTTTCAACCAGTCCTGTGGTTCACCTTTTGCTTTGCCACACACTCCCAAGCTGCTGCGCTCTCCCTGCCCTTCTGCAGCCTGTGGGGATGCCACCAGCTTCAGACCCCACTGGCAGCAACACGAGGCTTGTCCCACCTTTGGGTTGCTCCAGAAAAACTGAAGCTGTGAGCTGTAGGTTCAAGGGTTGTATCCTGGTATCCCCTTATCCTGCTGGCATTGCTTCTTTCCCTCACCCACCCCCAGCTTTTCTCTGCAGACTAAGTGAGCCAGTTTTCCTCACTCTGGTGTTTTGAAGGAAGGAAATGCCTCTGGTCTCCACTCTTAAGCACTCTTCTATTTGGAGATCGCTGGTGTTCTCAGACTCCCCGGACATTTGCAGACAGATGACATCCTGCCAGCTCCTTCATGGTCTGCCCACCGAAAGCCTGGCTGGAGCCCAGGACTGCAGCACCTCCTGCATTCCCATGCGCCACCACCAAAGCACCCAATTCCCCGGGCCGCTGCCCCAGCAGAGCCGCTCTCATTCCATCAAGGGGGGGCTTCTGCCGGGGTTGGAAGTCGTGGAGTCACCGCTGTGTGTGCCCGAGGTAGAACCCGACCAAGGGGGACCTTGAGGGGTGGGACTGCTGGAACAAGGGGCACAAGCTGCACCAGCGTGGGTTGGAGCAAGCCTGAGTCTCATCCCAAAGCTCTTCCCGAGTGGGAATAGCAGTGAAACAGGGCTGTCCCTGGTGCTCGCTCTGGGCAGTGCGCCGTAACAGCAGCTGCAGAAGATGCTGCTGAAGGGTTTGACACCGCTGACATCTGGGCACTGCTAACCGTGGCTCACTACCTTGATCTGACCCTTGGGTGACCAGCAGCAGCAACACATGCCAGGCAGCCGGGAGTAGATCTGGCTTTAGAAATCCTACAGATGTTTTTTCTTAGGAGTGGGCACCTCATCCTTTTGAGGCACAACAAATAATCTCCACGATGTGATGAGTCACTCAATATCAATTGACATTGTCAGCCACAGCTTGGATGGAGCACAGAATGCAAAGCCCTTACAAGGAGCCCTTGGAAAGGGGACACACAGTGTCACATCACACAGATAATCTTTGAGGAATAAAAACCTGTGTCCCAGGCTTATTAGCCTGGCAGTGCCTTCTCCACGAAGCACACACTTCCAGCCAAACATGGGGAACATCACCTTGAAGCAACAAATTACAGCAAAACCCAGAGCCTCGGGAGAAATGCAGCCAAGAGAATGAGCAGGACCCAGCTCTGAGGGTTTCTTTCAGTCCAGAGCAGAAAACCCATAGGCTGAGTCAGGCTGCTCGGCTGTGAGTCACATCCATCGATTTCCCAGCACTCCTGCCAGCAGGCTTGCCCGAGCAGGGGCTCCAGCCTGCCTGCTGCTGGCTCTGCCCTCAGCACCCACCTCGGCTCTGCCTCTGAGCACTCTGCTGTGGAAAACCAGGAGTGACACTCCCAGAGAAGAGCAAGGAGAATTCTGGACACGAGCAGTGTCAGGAGACATCAAACAGCAACAGCACTACAAGGGGAAGGGAGAGATTGATGGGAAGGTTGAAGAGGCAGAAGAAGCCTGGGCAGGAGTGGGTGTCTGGTCCAGGTACTGGCGACAGCATGCCAGGAGGCTTTGGAGTCTGAGAAAAGCACTCTGCAAAAGGAAAAACACATTCGAGCAGCGAGGTGAAAGGTCTGGAAAAAGCGGCGAGCGAGAGAGAAGGAGTAGGAGGAAACGTGGGCGCAGAAGTAGGTGGTGCCACATAGCAAGTTTCTGATGTAGCCGGGAAAGGCATCCAGAGCTCCCAATTTCCAGGCCCACACCTTCACCAGGAGACCATCTGTGCTCTCCCAGGGTGAAGGAGCCCCCAGGTCAGGCGAGAGCGTTTTCCTCATTCTGCAAAAAATAGCAGGCGGTGCCAGGGCACGGAACAGCACCGCTTCCCAGGGTTCCTGCGCTGGCAGCGACGCTCCGAGCTGGATCTGTGCCTGCCAGTGCCCACTCTGTGGGAGAGCTGCATCACTGCTCTGGGACCTGCCATACTCACCTGCCTCCTAAAATGGTGTCTCAGCTGATGTTTTAAAAGCATCAGATGATAGCTTGGGGCTTTTTCTCCCAGTGCGCAGCCATAGGTAATCCAATTCCTCCCTTTGGAACATTTTAATGAGGGGTTTAGGTTGGACTTTTTTTCTTATTAAAGGCTGTCTTTCAGGAAGAGAGTCATTCCCCCAGATTCTGTTGAATGCAGACTGTAGAGCAAAGCAACCAAACAGTTCAGTGGTGGGTCTCTTCTTTCTGTTTTTTCTTTTTCCCTCCAGCCTTAATTAAAAGGAAAATCCTAACAATTCCGAATAGGGATTCTTTTTCCTCGTATCATTTGTGTTTGTGAGAGCAGGCAGAACATTCACCTGTTTCCCCAAGTTCTGATGCTGAGGCACCATGCACAAGCAGTGTCAGGAATGCCTTCAGTGTGGTGCTCAGCTGCAGTGAGGGCACATCCCCATGGCACTGGCCTCATCCCCTGCAGGGCCCCATCCAGCACGGCCTTGAACACTTCCAGGGATGGGACAGCCACAGCTTCTCTGGGCAGCCTGTGCCAGGGCCTCACCACCCTCATAGTGAAGAATTCCTTCCTAATAACTAATCTAAACTTGCCCTCTGTCAGTCTGAAGCCATTACCCCTTGTCCTGTCACTACATGCCCTTGCCAACAGTCCCTCTTCAGTTCTCTTGTAGCCCCCTATTAGGTATTGAAAGGCTGCTGTAAGGCTCCCCAAAGCCTCCTCTTTTCCAGGCTGAACTAACTTAGCCCTTCTTCATTGGAGAGGTGGTTCAGCCCTTTGACCACATTTGTGGCTCTCCTCTGGACTCAATCCATCAGGTCCGTGTCCTGAGGTTTAGGTGTCCGAGACCAGGAGACTGAAATATGGTGCAGCAGTTCTGAAAGCCAAGATGTAGCTCATCCACATAAAACAAGGTACCTCTGGCAGGCACTTCAGTTGCCCCTCACGGGGCTGGGAGCAGGCTCAGCAGCAGGTGACACATCCAGCCCCTTCCCCAGCATGGCTGCAGAACTGCCCAGAACCCCTAACAATGCACACATCCGAGTGCTTTGCAAACACCACAGCCCATGAGGAGCAAAACACGTCCCATTAATTTAACAAAGAGGGTGTAGAGCAGGGGGAGTGATGGCTGCTCCAGCCTCACTGCCAGCCAGGGGCAGGACACAAGGAAACTAGGCAGTGTGGGTTCCCAGGCAGGGGGAAACCCTCAGTTTCACACCCTCAGCACACACCTTCTGGGTGCACAGGGCTTCCAGAAGCTCCAGCACAGCCACAGCAAGGAGCCAACCAAATCAGCCTCTTGCCATCCCATGGGAACGCAAACTTTTGACACTGTTGGAGAGGCCCCGTTGATGTGAGCTGTGCATTTACATGTCTCTGCTCTCTCCCTGTGAAATGCAGGTGCCAGTTTTGCTGTGTTACCTGTAATAAACATTTAATGCCACGCATTCAGGATCCCCTGTTTGCCCTGTAGAAAGTTTCTCTTCATGCATCAGACTCGGAGAACAAAGCCTGGACTGTTTAGCCGCAGGATTTAACCACCTGTTGTAATACCTGGTTGATCTAATCTTTTGTTTTAATTAAAAGCCTTTCAGTTTGGTTTGCAGGTTTTTTCCCTCCCTGCACCCAATGCCAGCTTGCCACCTGCTTCACCAGCTCTGTCTCAGCTGTGGAGTTCACATCAATCCTCTTCATTGCCTCCAAAGGCATGGAAACGGATAGAAAATAAACAAATCCACCTCAGCAAGTGTCCAGCCTGAGACCCAGCACAGTCTGGCCACTGCTGGGCACAGCAAAGGGTGAAATGAAACAGCTGCCACGAGCGCGGAGCCAACAAAGCAATTTGCAGAGTGTCTGCTGCTCTCCAGGCCAGCTCATCTCTATTTGAGGGAAGAAACCCAACTGCCTTTGGGCAGTGAGATGGGACCCCATTCCACCCACACCCAGGGGATTGCTTTGGACACCAAGAGAAAAGATGTTTGCGTGAGGTTGAGATTCAAGTTTGGTTTCGAGCACTGACATGAATTCTCCTCTATCTCATGATTAAAACATACACAGCTACATCAGGGATCTCCTGCAGTGGATGCATATTTTAAAATGGCCACTTTGAATATCATTCTGACTTTTTTCCTCCACAGATTTAAATAAAACCCAGACTTCACCAGCCAGCAGAATTAGTTTTAGCCTTTTGACTAGGTCACTTCAGAGGAGGAAAATCAGCAAATCAAAAAACAGTATTTCAGAAAATGCCCCCGCCACTCCCACTGCAGCCATGCACAGTGCTGCCTTCCCCAGCCACTCACAGCGGCTCCTTGGCAAGGTACGCTCCATTCTCCTTCCTGTGTGCAATTCTTTGTTCCTATCAAGCTTCAAAAGCTTTTCTCATCCTTCTGAGGACCACAGTGACAAGCCCTTCAAAACTGGCCACATGCCTAACACACCAAAATCATTTGAAAACTCTGTATTCATACCATTACACTATTTCTGGCGCTTCACCTGCCAGTGCTACCAGTACAGCAGGGAATCCAGCACGGCCCCAGCCAGCCCTGTGGAGCCACCTTCAGCTCACACAGCCACCACCACCTGTGAGAATAAAAGGTCAAAACATTATCCAAAAAGACTGCAAGCAACGCTTTGGGAATATCAAGCGGCTGCGTTTTTCCTTGCCTTTCCCCTGCTTTTGCAAGAGGTGCGTTAAAAGCCAAGACACCTTTGGTGCCATCACCACCCATAGCATCCAACGCTCTCCCCCGCTTCCCCGGAGGCGGCTGCTCCTGGAAACCCGTGGGTCCGGCCAGCGGGAAAACGGGACACAGCGGAGACGGCTGCTCCAAGCCTAGGATGCCGTGCCGCCGGGACCTGTCAGGATGTGTCACAACACACGGCGTGTCGTGCCTCACCGCTCTGTCGAGCAACAAGCCGGGGGAAAAAAAAAAAAAAAAAAAAAAAAAAAGGGAAGGGAGAAAAAAAGGATTCGGATCTAATACGTGAGTGGGCCGGTATGTGCAAGAGAGATGAATATGAAGTAAAACATGCTGGATGCTACAGTAATAACCGGGCGCACGCGGAGAGGCTGGAAGCCAGCCAGGGAGGGGAGATACGAGAGGGATGCTCTGAGCTCAGTCTGTGCGGGGCGGAGAAGCTGCAGCTCCTGAATGAGCGCGAGGCGGATCCCGAGGCTGCCGCGTGGGCGTCAGGCTGACACCGCTCCACCAAAACCAGTTGGGAGCCCATGTCACCCCCAGGCTGGGGCTGTGCCCCCTGCCAGGCTCAGCAGGGGCTTCACCAGACACCCAGTGCGTGGGGGAAAAGCTGGATTTTGTCCCTTAAAAATGAGGCGGTTCTTGTACGTGTGTCAAGTCCAGTGAACTGTGGTGCCAAGCGCAGAGAGGGGTGACTTCAACAGGTCCCTGCGAAGCACAAGAATGTGTCCCCCAATATTTCTGTGTTAAGGGTGGGACCGGCTCGCCCTTCTTTGAATGGCAATGCTGGAACCTAAGGACCCCTCTGGTAGCAGCTTCGTGTCAGTGCAAATCCCATTTTGGGGACCAGTGGGAGGAGAATGGAGGTCACAGGCAGGCACCCACTGCCGAGCAGCATCCCTGCCTCCCTTCCCTGCCCGCCGGAGGCGGCGGGAGGAAGGGCTGCCTTCCCCAGGTCCCTTGGGCGTTCACATGGCCCCTTCACAGCAGCCAAACACACATTTACGAAGAGCAAACTTCTAACGGCATGGGGATGAGTCATTACGGGGTTTCAAAATGCGTAAATACGATCGCATCCTAATTCAGTGTGTCACAACGAGCTACCCTGCATCTGCGGGGTTACGCGGCTCCGCAGAAACCTCGGAAATTCCTGCCCAACCTTGCGATGCAAAAAATCATCTGTATTCGTGTCACTGCATGCAGAGAGTTAATGTGGTTTTTAGTTTTGGGTTTTTTTTTTTTTTTTTTTTTTGGCACTGGATTTCAATGGAGGCTTATGTGCAGTGTTACAACCCAGTACTGCTATGTTTTGCACCACAAATTTACAACTGAGTAATAAGTAAACACGAGATTTTTTGGCTACATAGGATTTTCCAAGGTGATTAAATAATTTTCTAAATAGCTTTGAGAATGAAGCCGTCTGAAATCCCCAAGGTAATAGGAAATTAACTGCATCCCCATACATTCCATAGACATAGGAGGAATTAGATTTACTGAGAAGTAATATAAAATATTTAAGAAAGCAAATAGAATTGAATAAAACCTCTTGCAATGTAAATTAAACCTGCCCAAACCAGCAGTGATTACCTTTGCTGCCATTGCTCCTCCAGAGACTCTCTATGAGCCCCAGGATCCAAATGGCCCCTGCCTCACCAGCACCTGTCACAGACAGTGTGCACCTCAAACAAATATGATTTCAAGACCTCCAAATACTTTTTTGAACGGCCAAAAGCAGTATTGGTTGCACACCTACCCGAAGAACAGGGAGACAGGAGCATCAGGAATCAGGCTGAGTGGTGGTTTTGGAGTGAGCAGGTGTCTAGAGCACCATCTGATGACCCAAACACTTGGCAGTAGCCTACATTAGAGCTTCCCAAGCTTTCCCACAGTGGGAACCACCGCCACCATCCCCCTCAGCCCTGAAGCTGCTGCCTGCCAGCACTGCCAGCTAACCCAGGCACAGCCAGTCAGCTGGAGCCCCATTCTTGGGTGAGAACCACAGCCCAAAACCACGTGTGGAGGGTCCTCGCCCTTGCCCAGGGCTGCAGGTGCAGGTGATGGGCAGGGCAAGCAGCCCCACCTGGGGCCCTCCCTGAGGGAGCCGGCCTTCATCCCGGCACAGCCAGGCAGGGGGAGCGGACAGCCACGGGGGGAAGGGCTCTGGAAAGCCATCCCTCCTGAGCAGCTCGAGGAAATTCATATTTCATGTTCTGCTCCTTCTCTGCCCACGGAGTTCTTTCTCGTGGTGGTGCGTAGGTGTGTGTGAGGGATTTATCCTTTCCCCACTGAATCACTGCAGCACAACATCTTTTCAACCCTTCTGTACAGCACAAAAGAGCCTCATGGCATTTCTCCTCATTTTCCTGCTTAAGGAGACAGTCAGCAAGCTCCACACTGTGACCCAGTTGCACCCCGGCTCGAGGCTGGGAAGAGCACGAGCTCTGCTAGCCCTGGATGGGGGCATGTCTGGAGGGGCAGACACCTCTCCTTCTGCCAGCTGGCACCCCAAAACCACAGCCCTGCCTGCCTGATGCCAGCATGAAGATGCCTGGAATGATGCTGCTTGTTCAGCTGGAAAACGGCTCCACGCTCAAGGGAAGGAGCAGAGCAGGGTGCGCTGAGCACGCTGTGCCCTCCCCACGGCCTTGTGAGCCCGGATCCAAGACAGAGTTACCAAATCCCAATTGCCACAGTAACAAGCCTTTGTGCTTCACCTAGGGGCTGCTGACATGCTTCCATCAGGTCTGACACTGGTGCTGTGTATGAGTTCTCTGTATTTTGAAAGGAAAATGGGGAGGAAATGAGTTCTGCAGCTGTTATCATGGGCAAAGTCATTGCTGTGAGTAGAGGCTCAGCCACAGAGGAAGGCCCTCCTGGCTGACCCTCACATCAACTGCTTGTTTAGAAAAAGACACAGGAGCTTTAGGCAGGTAGCCAGCAATAAAAATTTAAATTTTGGCTATACGAGAAACCTCCTGAAGCTCCAAATGAACATTAATGACCCTTGTGTAAGTTGTTCCGTCCAACAGTGCTTTCCAACCAAGGATCTCACAGCTTGGTGAGACACTGACTCAGGCAGGCCTAATGCAAACCTGTGGGCACCAGCAGCACCGTGTTCTTACTGAACTTTGGGTAGCCACCGCTCAGCCCACGTCAAGTTAGAAAAAATAGACATCTAAAGGTTTTCCATTTATACTTGTGTGGAGCCTGACAGATAATGATGTGTCTGTTCTCCCCCATCCTTGCACCTTCAACACCAGAGCGTGTAGCTGCTCCCTTCTCTTTCCTCTCCCAGAATAGAGCAAGATTGCACTGAAGTTCAAGGCAGAAGCCAGCAAACACTGGTTCAGATTTCCCATCTTTACCCACCTCTGGGCTGGGAGAAGGCAGGGGGATCGCATCTACTCTGACCCCATCTCTGCTTCAAACCACTCCTGACTTCCGTGCCATCTCAGCAATCTGGATGTTTTGAAGGTTTACAGAGGGGTTCTACCCCCTGCCCCCGCCACTTCTCTTTGATGTTTTTGCTCCCTTGTCTGCTTTTCCCTTTTTACACCCCATCTCCCATCAGTTTCTGCCCCCTAACAACCTCTCAGCAGAGATGTGGGCCACTGCTTAGAAAGTAAGGTGGAACAGGGTGGCTCACCAAGGCAGCTGCTGAGGGCAGCAATGCCCTGTCTTCCCAAGGAGTACTTCCACACACCCGGCATCCCATCCCAGCAGCTCTGTGCTGCTTGCAACCCTGTGTAAATACGAGAACATGCAAAAGTGGGAGCGCAGGAGGTGGGAAGGGAACTCAGTACCTCAGTGCTGCAGACCCTTCCCAGGTTTTAGTTCCTCCCTCCTGCCTGGGCCCACTGAGCCCTGCAGGCTGTGCACATAAATGAGGCCACCCCTAAATGAGGATTCAACCACAAGAGCAGGAAAAGGCTTCCTCCAGTGAGAGCTGCAGTTCAAGGTACTCCCTCCTCCCCTATCCCCTCCCAAATTAACATCTCCTTTTAGAAAACACAATTAAAAAAAAAAAAAAAAGGACAAACCCTGGGGAAACTAAAGAGTTCTCACGGTGAATTTTATTTTGTAAGCAACAATATAAACATGTGAATAAAACAGGCATCATTTGCAGGGTTGGCCTTTGATCCAGAGTACCCTGGATCTAGCAACCCTTCCCGAGCAGACGAAGGCAAGCCTTTACCTGTGACTCCAGAGGCTGGCCAGGCTGCAGTCCACCAATACCTTTGTCATGGAAAGACCAATGCTTGAGTATTTGCTATTACCAAGCATATGTGCAAGCTCGGAATGTACCTCCCGCCTCCCCCACCCCAGGATTTTAAAAAAAAAAAAAAA